>CAUZXS010001791.1:52500-92500 GCA_963585895.1 Sepioteuthis lessoniana
GGACAGTGATGATTATTTAGGGTTTGCCTCGGTCGCAGAGTTTCGTCGAAATTAGAGAACGAACCCGATCTCACACTTCAAAAAGTGGCTGAAGACTGTCAGAGGATAGTTAGTGTCAGAAAATGCTAAAAAAAACATTGTGGAGTCAGGTGTTACTTACGTAAGGAAAGTCAAGCATAGATCCCAATCATACTCTCCGGTAAAAGAGAGAAAAATATGATTACCCAAAATTTCAATACAAGCAGACTAGTGACACCCCCCCCAAAAAAAACACCAAATGCTTGCTACTACTGTGGAAAATTACATTGGGCCAAGGACTGTCCCTATCGTACAAAAAATGTCAAAACTACGATGAATTCGGACATAAGGACTCACAGTGTAGAAACAGAAAAATAACTAAAAACAGAGTTAGACATACTAAAGGCGAGGACAAGTCAGACAAAGTCATTCGTAAATATATAACAGTCAAAGTACTAAATAAGTCGGTAACATTTCAGCTAGACTCTGGTTCAGATCTATCAATAATAAACTTACAAAACTCGGAGAAAATTAAATAGGCCAATAATAAAGATGACAAGTAAGGCGGCGCGAACGGTAACAGGAGACAAAATAAAATTTGAAGGCGAAATAATTATTCCAGTATCACTAAATGGTATAACCAAAAAATTAAAAGTCTTCGTACTGAAGAACACAGAAAATTTGTTTAGGTCGGACTGGTGTCAGAAATTTAATCTCTGGTATCAACCAATTAATACGTTTTGCCAAAAAGTAGAATGTATTACGGCCGAAGCTAAAAAATTGAGACGGGACTAAAAGGTAGTTTTCTTGAAGTATTTTCAGCTGGTCTTGGCAAATGTACTAAAATCAAGGCAAAATTTGAATTGAAGGAAAATACATGTTCCATTTTTAGAAAGAAGCGAAACGTACTGTTCGCCGCGACCGAAGAAATAAAGAGCTAGACCGATTAGTGAATATGGGCATATTATCGAAAGTGGAATTCAGCAAATGGGCTGCTCCTCCGGTATATATAAGAAAAAAATCTAAGGAAATCCGGGTATGCGCAGATTCTTCTACAGGATTGAACGTTGCACTCAAAGATTACCACTATCCACTTCCCAGCCAAGAAGAGGTTTTTAATTGATTAAATGGAAGAAAAGTCTTTTCAAAAATTGACTTAAGCGAGGCTTACCTCCAGATTCCAGTAGAAGAAAATAGCTCTAAACTACTCTGTATTAACACACACAGAGGGCTGTACAAATTTGACAGACTAGTTTTTGGAATAAAAGTCGCACCGGCTATCTTCCAACAGGTGATGGACACTATGCTGGGCGGCTTTGACTTCACTTTCGCTTTTCTTGATGATATTGTAATTAGTAGTAAAACGAAGAAGCTACACAGAGAACATCTAAACAAAGTTTTCGCACAAATACGGGAATTTGGGTTCAAGGTAAAGGAAGCAAAATGCGATTTCTGTATGAACAAAATCAAATCTCCGGGACATATCATTGACAAAGACAGGAGACGTCCCGACTTCGAAAGGACTACAGCTATCAAGGATATGCCCGCCCCTGATAATGTTACAACATTACAGAGCTTCCTTGGACTTGCAAACTACTACCAAAGTTTCATAAAATATTTGCACGATCTCCGCGCCCCGCTGAACGAACTACTAAAAAAAGATAAAAAGTGGAGATGGACGCCCGAATGTCAAACAGCATTTGACCAAATTAAAAAGGCCTTAACATCTGATCTTTTTCTCACGCACTATGACCCAAAACTGGAGATTATTGTCGCAAGCGATACCAGCTCATATGGGGTTGGTTCGTGTATTCTACATAAAATACCCGATGGGACAAAAAAGCCAATAGCCCACGCATCTAGAACCCTTCTTCCGGCCGAAAAGCATTATTCCCAGATTGAAAAGGAGGCCTTGGGAATAATATTTACAGTGACAAAATTTCACCGATACATGCAGGGCAGATTCTTTACTCTACAAACAGACCACAAAGACGTATTTTTGGTGTGAAGTGAAACCAAAATGAATGAGACGTATATTTAACGTAAAGTGATTGCTCCACTTTCCCCTAGATAAGTACGTAATATTCCTGAATGTAAAGCAACAGGTATCAAGTACCATTTTCAAAGTCTTTGGAATGATGTGACCTGGGATTGAACCCTGCCCCCCCCCCCCGGACCATTGTTAAACACTCTACCCACTAAGCCAGTGAACAGACGTATATTTGTTGTATAAGGAAACTGAAGTGATCCAGGTGTGTATTTGGTGTCAAGTGGAACAAAAATGAATAAGACGTATATTTGGTGTTTACTGAAAACAAAATGATCGAGACGTATATTTTGTGTGAAGCGAAACGAAAATGAATGAGACGTATATTTGGTGTGTAGTGAAACCAAAATAATCGAGACGTATAATTGGTGTGAAGTGAATCCAAAATGAATGAGACATATATTTGGCGTGAAGTGAATCCAAAATGAATGAGACATATATTTGGGGTGAAGTGAATCCGAAATGAATGAGACATATATTTGGCGTGAAGTGAATCCAAAATGAATGAGACATATATTTGGTGTGAAGTGAATCCAAAATGAATGAGACATTTATTTGGCGTGAAGTGAATCCAAAATGAATGAGACATATATTTGGCGTGAAGTGAATCCAAAATGAATGAGACATATATTTGGTGTGAAGTGAATCCAAAATGAATGAGACATATATTTGGTGTATACGAAAAGCAAAAGATCAAGACGTGTATTTAATGTGAAGTGAAACCAAAATGAATGAGATGGATATTTGGTGTGCTGTGAAAACAAAATGAATTAGACGTATATTTTGCGTGAAGTGAAACCAAAATGATCCAGTTGAATATTTGGTGTGAAGTGAAACCAAATGAATGAGAGGTATATTTGGTATGAAGTGAAACGAAAATGAATTAGACGTATATTTGGTGTGAAGTGAAAGGAAAAAGATCTAAACTTATATTTGATGTATACTAAAACCAAAATGATAGAGACGTATATTTGGTGTATAATGATATCCAAAATGAATGAGATGTATATTTAGTGAATACTAAAACCAAAATAAATGAAACGTATATTTGGTGTGAAGTGAAACTAATAAGACGGAGACGTATGTATAGTATAAAGGGAAACCAAAATGTATTAGACGTATATAGCAAAAAGAAATGAGACGTATATTTGGTGTACACTGAAACCGAAATGATCGAGATGTATATTTTTGTGAAGTGAAACCATTATGAATGAGGACTATATTTGGTGTATACAGAAACCAAAATGATCGGGATGTATATTTGGTTTGAAATAAAACCAACGTAAATGAAACGTATATGTGGTTTGAATTGAAACCAAATTGAATGAGACGTATATTTGGTGTTAAGTGAAACCTAAATGATCGAGTCGTATATTTGGTGTTAAGTCCAGCCAAAATGAATGAGACGTATATTTGGTGTATACTGAAAGCAAAATGATCGAGATGTGTATTTGCTGTGAAGTGGAACCAAAATGAATGAAACGTATATTTGATGTATACTGATATCAAAATGGATTAGAAAATATCTGGTGTGAACTGAAAGGAAATTGATGGAGACGTATATTTGGGTGTGAAGTGAAACGAAAATGAATGAGACGTATAAAAACTCTCTGGGATTCTGAAATACAAGCAAATAACGTAATCTTGGCTGGTAAGACCAGATTTTGAGTTACAAAAAAAAAAAAAAAAGAAAAGAATTTGCCATGAAAAAATCTTTTATATGCCGGAAGGAAAAACTTCCAAAGATTAAAATAAGAAATGATTCATCCAATATTAAATTTTGATATACAAAAGATAAGTCTCTCTAACGCAAGTGGGTAATTACTAATTAGATGTTCTTTCGTCTATTTCCCTCAATTATTTTTATAAGTAAAATTTTTTGCTTCCAAGGTAACGCGATCCCCTCCAAAAACACAAAAAAAGCGAGAACAAAAAAAAAAAAAAAAAAAAAAAAAACAACAACAACAAATTAACAAACACTGCCACTCAGAAAAAAGTAATAAGTTAAAAAAAAATAAACAAAAATACTGTATACTATAACGTGGTTATTCTGTTAAAAAAACAAAACAAAAATAACAAATAAATGATACATATGAATACGTACGTACATAGACATAGATTGTAGGAGATACCCTCGGTGTAATGGCTATGCTCATTACAAATGGAGACAGTGATCCGAGTTCAAGTCTGGGAGAAAGCTGTTTACATTTCATATGGCGCTAATACCCTTAGGAATGGTAAGAATCAAACTATTCCCCTTCCGGGTATTGGAAGATATTAGAGCAGACTGGATTCTTTAGCTTTGGTATGGCAATCGGTCTTGGAGGAAAAAAACTCTAAATTCAAACCAGTTAAATTCGCTGAAAAAATAACCTTGTGCCAAATCCTACCCGTGGAGAAGGATTGATAAATACAAACATTAGATGTTTCAGCAGTTCTGAAACAAAATAATTAGGCACAAATTAAGGACCGCCAAAGATGCAATCATGGAAACTACATCTATTGAAAGATAAAAAGAGGGAATTTTAGGATGTATACCATTCAGTTGAAGGCGCTGTTGAATGTCACTGACTCTTAAACCCTTGTGTCTCGATTGTTATCGGAGGCCTAGATGGTGAGGAAACATAGAATGCACGCTCCAAATGTCCACCGTATGTATAACTGAAGGCACTGTTGAATACATTAGAACTAATAAAGGTGCCATGTGTTTTAAAATTTTTGATCAACTTGAAAATCTGACTCCCATTTGGAATATCTGTGTAGATATATATGTATATATATATGTGCTGATATATATATATATATATATATATATATATATATATATATATATTACATGCGCATATATGCATATGTATATATTTGTATAAATATAAATATATGGGTTTATATAGGTTGACAAGAAAGTTCTTGCGGTTTTTAACTTTTAAATTCAGATGAACATATATCAGCTCACAACAAAAATTTATTCATCGAAATAACCACCATCAGAATCAGCAAACTTTTGCCAATGCAAAACAAGTGTATTTATGCCAGTAACGTAAAAATCTTGTGTTCTGGTGGTGATGAAGTCGCTGAAGACGTTTTTGATATCGCTTAGGTTTTTGAAGCCTTTCTCACGCAGAAAGTTGTGAAGATGCTTGAAAAAGTGGTAGTTGGTAGGTGAGAGGTCTGGAGAGTATGAGGTAGAGTTTCGTAGCCCAATTCCTTCAACTTCTGAATGGTCGGTTTAGCAACGTGCAGTCGGGCATTGTCATGGAGGAGAATTGGGCCTTTTCTGTTGACTAATGCTTGGTGTTGTTGTCAAAGTTTCTGATGCATTTCATCCATTTATTGACAGTACTTCTCCGCCGTAATGGTTTCGCCTGCATTCAAATAGCTTTAATGGATGAGACAGGTCGCAGACCACCAAACAGTCAGCATGACCTTCTTTTGGTGTAACTCTGGCTTCAGGAAGTGTCGTGGAGCTTCGTCGGCGTCTAACCACTGAGCTGAGCGTCGCCGGTTGACGTAAAGAACCCACTTTTCATCTCAAGTCACAACCCGGTCGAGAAACGGGTCGTTCTTGTTGCGTAAAAGAAGGGAAGATGACACTTCATAAGGCGTTTCTTTTGGTTGTCGTTCAATTCGTAAGGCACCAATTTATCAAGTTTTTTTTGTCTTTCCATTCTCTTTCAAGTGGTTGGAAATCGTCGTATACGTTACATCTAATTTAGAAGCAAGTTCTCGAACAGTTGTGCGTGGATTAGCTTCGACTAAGGCTCTTAATTGATCGTTGTCAACAACCGATGGCCGACCACTACGCTCATCATCTTCAAGACTCTCGTCGCCACCACGAAATTTCTTAAACCACCATTGTGCTGTGTGTTCAGTAGTGGTTCCTGTGCCAAACGCTTCGTTGATATCACGTGCTGTTTCAGCAGCTTTTCGGCCTAGCTGGAATTGAAAGAAGAAAATTATGCGAATTTTTTTTCCATCTTGTATTCAACGTTCTGAAAAGAAGACAAAATTGTTTTAAAACGATTGTAATTTAAACGATTAGATAAAGCTAAAAACGCTCTTTAAAATGATATATAAAGTAAAGGTATTATAACGAAAACTTATTTGAAAATACATCATTTGAAATAAAATTAAAAATTCCGCAAGAACTTTCTTGTCAACCTAATAAGTATATATATATATATATATATATATATATACATGCACACATACATTCATAATTCTTTTTAACCAGAATGATTAGGATAAGACACAAGGTCAATTGTTTAACAGGTTTGAATTCAGAGTTTTCCTTCTCCTAGACTAGTTGCCTTCCCAAGGCTGAAGAACCTAGTCTGCTCTACTATTTACCCATAGCTGGAGAGAGAATAATTGGATTCATACCTTTCCCAAGGGTATTAGTGCTATGTGAAATGCAATCAGTCTCGTCTAGGATTTGAACTCGTGTCGCCGTCTCCATTTCCTTCGTCGATTACCATTACACACCGCATTATCATCATCATCATCATCATTGCCAAACAACTCATGAATCTCTTTGACTCTTTCTCGCCATCTATCCCTTTCGGCCATAGCTTCTAGACGGTATCCAGTATCCGCATCAAGCTGAAGAATATAAGTTTTTGCTGGTTGGTCTAAACTGGTGTGTCCAAGTGTAGGAGTCCATTGGACTACGTCACCTACGAAATTATCCTTACTTCCCCAGCAATGTCCATTGTGTCTTGCTTGTCTTACCTGGATGCTTTGTTCGATGGGAGGTAAATGATCGAACAGTTGTAGTTTAACAGGGTGCTACTTCCAGGATTTATTCAAAGCAGCGCACAGTCTCCTTATGTAGTTCCAATCAAGCTTTTCTCAAAGCGTTTTATTAGAGTCCAGGTGGTGCATCTATACAGTAGTACCGACACCGCCACAACTTGGAAGAAGTCTTGTTTTATTTTATCAGAGATATAAAATTTGCATATGGTTGATGATTTGTCAATAGCAGTTCATGTTTCACCTATACGTATGATGACATCCCTTTCAGTAAATGAGATATTGCTGTTGAGACATTTGAACTAGTCTATTAATCTAAAAGTCTTGTCATTTATTAAATAGATGGCATCATCTTGATTAAAACACATGAAATCTGTTTTCTTTTATTTTAGAGCATTTTGAAATGCTGGAAAGTTTTGCTGTATTTGCTAAAAAGACATTTAGTAGGAAAAAATTGCCAGGAAAGTGTTTGCTAGGAACGTTTTTGATCGAAAAATATTTTAGAGGAAAAAATGTACTTGAAAAGTGTTTGATATGAATGTGATTGATATCAAAGCATTTTATAAGAAAAAATATTCAAGGGTAAAAAAATATGCGAGGAAAGTGTTTGCTTGGGAAGTGTTTGCTAGAAAAGTATTTGACTGGAAAAAATATTCTAGGAAAATGTTTGCTAGGAACGTTTTTGATGGAAAAATATTTGAGCGGAAAAAATCTACTTGGAAAGTGTTTGATAGGAATGTGTTTGATGGAAAAGCATTTGATAAGAAAAAATTTGATAAATAAAATTATGCAAGGATCGTGCTTGCTAGGTACGTGTTTGATAGAAAATATCTTTTAGAAAAAATATGCTAGGAAAGTGTTTGTTAGGAAAGTGTTTGATAGAAAAGTATTTGATTGGAAAAAAATTGCTAAGAACGAGTTTGATAGAAAAATACTTGAGAATAAAAAATATGCGAGCAAAGTGTTTGCTTGGAAAATGTTTGCTAGAAAACATTTGATTGGAAAAAATATTTTAGGAAAATGTTTGCTAGGAACATGTTTGATTGGAAAATATACGAGAGGAAAAGATTTGCTATGAAAGTGTTTACTAGGAATGTGTTTGATAAGAGAGTATTTGATGAGGATATGTACAACTGAAATAACGGAATCCGTAGAAATCTTTAAAATATTTTCTACAACTGTATTAATATTTATCCTCTGCAAAACACACACACACACACACACACTGAAATAAATTCTTACATCTGAAGCCATTTCATTACCTAACATATAAATCATATATAATCTTTGTTTTTAAAAGTTTTATCAGCAGGTAATCCAATATCTGTTCCAATAATAGAAGAATATTAATGTTTGATTAAGTGAAAGAATATTGTGCCGTTTGGAAAACAATAGGTAGATTATTTAGAAAAGCAGGTTTTATAAACTCACAACATATTACTCTTGAATATGCATGGCTTTTGCCTTTGGGAATGACGATTCTTGAAGAAGTTCTTAGCAGAGAGGCACAAATGCCTAGTAAAAGGTTCTGGTAGCAGTGAAGCAGACGACCAGAATGAGTTTTGCAATAAAAAAGCAACTATAGCTAAAAGATTAAAGAAAAATTCTTGTCAAAATCACGGTTAATTGGATGATAAGCTAAAGCAGAAAACTATCACAAAAAAGTACAGAACTTGGCACGACAGGGTTGAGAAAGGGGATATACTGGGATTGGTGCAAGAGATTAAAATTTGACCATACTACTGAATTGGAAATGCCCAAAACAGAATCTGTTTTAGAAAATGAGACGCATAAAATTCTCTTGGACTTTGAGATAAAATTGGACCAGTTAATCTTGTCTGGAAGACAAGACCTAGTTTTAATCAACTTGAAAAAAGACCTTGTCATTTACTGGATTGTGCCGTTCGGGTTGCCAACGGGGTGAGAATAAAATAAAGTGAAAAGATAGGCGAATATTAAGACCTTGGCGGAGAGCAAACAAATGTGTAACATAAGACTGACGGTGATATCAGTTGTTGTTGGTACTCTTGGAATGGTCTCCGGGGGATTGCAATGAGACTGGAGGAATTGAAAATCAGAGGAAGACTCGAAACAATAAAGAATCAGCTAGAATACTGAGAAGAGTCCTGTTACCCAGAATCCAGTGACAGACCACTGCCTAACGTTGTAGTGAAAAACTCGCAAGTAGTGAAATAATAATAATAATAATAATAATAATAATAATAATAATAATAACAATGACAAAAAACTGAAAGAAAGCAAAAAAGAGATAAATACCCATACCTTGCGAGAGAATTGAAAAAACTGTGGAACATGAAAGTGACGGTGATATCAATTGTAATTGGTGCCAAAGGATTGATACAGGGACTGGAGGACATGGAAATTAGAGGACAGGTGAAGACAATCCAAACTAGAGCATTGTTGAGATCGGCCAGAATACTAAGAAGAGTCTTGGAGACTTGAGGAGACTTGCTGTTACTCAAACTTCAGTGAGAAACCATCGGCTAACGCTGGTGTGAAAAATTCTTAAAAGATTGGAATAATAATTTGGGATTAGAAATGTGACATGTTTGTAATGAAAAAAGAGAAAAGAGAAATAATTGAAGTAACTGAATTGCACAATCTTAAAAGAATCAAAATAATTGAAGAACAAGAAAAATACAAAAATTAGACCACTCTATCAGCAGAGCTTAGGATATGAAAGGGATAGTCCTCAACACCCAATACACAGATAAACCATCAAACAGTTCTATTTCTAACAATTCAATTTAGCATGTCATTTGTTTGCACTCAGTTTAAATGTCAAATAATTCTATTTAACCCATAGATAGGACCCTATCAGGTGCAACCAGAGTGGACCTGGGAGCTATGGCGATGAAGAGGTGCTCCACATTTCCCCAAACCCCAGCATTACTGGAGATTCACCATCAAATTGTTTAGTATCACATCCAAGACACTCATTAGGTGGGTGTCTTACCCCCCCTGCAGAGGTGTAGTCGGTGCATTCTACCGCCCTTGCCGAATGGGCCAGGATTATTATTAGTTACTTCAAACTATATAACCATGCACAAATAACTGTTACTCTATTTTACCCTTAATCCTTACCTTATAATGCTGAGTGTAAGGCAAGGCGGCATCAAGTACTATTTTTTGAGTCTTTGGTATGACTCGACCTGGGATTGAACCCTCTACTCATTAGGCCAATGGCCCGAAACCATATAACTTATTATTAGATAGGATATTAGTCCGAGGAATACTTGATTACTTTGTGCTAATTATTTTTGCTAGATAGGAATACTTGATAGCATATTACTCTGTATTAAGAAGATTCTCAACAACAACTTCACAAAAATATAAACATTCAAGGGTAATGAACGCAATTCCTTAACCTCTATGCATAAAAAATAACCCCAAACGGATTGACATCCCGTTAAAATAAATCAATCAGAAAACACTTGGAAATATTACAAGCAGACACCAAACTAGGCACAACTATTGATAATAAAATCCGTATTTGAATGTTAAACAGAATTTGATTCGTTTTTATGTTCTGATAAATTCTTTACGGAATTTCTAAAAAACAAACGAAACAAAAGTCGACTGATTCTCTTTGGCTAAGCCATCCGACCGGAAGTTGAAGCGGAAGTGTTCACTTGGAAATGTCGTCTAACAAAACACAGGCGGAAAAAAAGCGGGATCAAGCAGAGAAGAATTGAGTTTATACAATTAATTATTGATCAGGGATGATCGATTTTGAACAGGCCTGATGATGGGTTTACGGGTCCGCTTCAAACAAAACCTAATCATCTGTGATGTATTATTAAATCGATCATTGATTCGATTACACGAACTTGATTGAACAGTGCAATGAACGTAGACAATAGTTTCCTTCATCGTTGCTTCATTCTTTTATGCCATAAACGTCTTCTTTCATGGCGGCGGCGGAGACCAAATCAACAAAACCCATAAGTTTTTCTTTTTTCTTTTTCATTTTAGATGACGGCAAGAAAGAGTTCGCATTGATAATTAATTTGCCGAGGAGGAGGAAATTAAATTTTATGGTTTTAAACTATACGCTAACCACCCCCACTTTTTTTTTCTTTTTCGTAAACGGTCAGTCTTGTACAAACTATTGGTAGAAAACTGTCAAGGTAGTAACAGGAAAAGTATGCTGGAAAAAGCACAAATAAAGAAAGCCAGAAGAATATGAAATAACTGAAGGAGGAGAGTCGGAAGAGGAAGGGAAAAAAAGGAGAAAAAAGTAATATGATGTCGATTAAAAAAACAAATAGAGGAAGAGAAATGTACGGAAAGAAATAATAATAAAAGCAATTGTTAATAATAATAATAATAATAATAATAATAATAATTTGACCATACAGACCAATACAATATGCCCAAACCAGAATCCATCCAAGAAAATGAGACTCACAAAATTCCCTGGGATTTTGAGATACAAACGAATCATCTAATCTCGGCCAGACGACCAAACGTTGTGGTAGTTAACAAAAAAAACAAAAACAAAAAAAAACCCCAAAAAATAGAGAACCCGAATAGTGAACTTTTCTGTTCCGGCTGACCACAGGGTAAAACTGATAGAAAGCGAATGAAGAAATAAGTACCTACACCTTGCTAGAGAACTTAAAAACTATGGAACATGAAAGTGACGGTGATACCATTTGTAAGTGGTACACTCGGTACCGTCACCAAAGGTTTGGTGCAAGGACTGGAGGAATTGGAAATAAGAGGACGAGTAGAGACCACCCAAACTACTGTACTGTTGAGGTCGGCCAGAATACTGAGAAGAGTTCTAGAGACTTGAGGAGATTTACTATCACTCAGACCCCAGTGAAAAGTCATCAGTTAACGCTGGTCTGAAAAACTCTCAAAAGAGATATTAATAAAAGTAATAAAAATAAATTGTAGTTAGCGTGTTTGGGACGGTCTTCAAACGATTAGAAAGAGGACGGGAAGAATTTGAGAATCGGAGGACGAATCGAAACCATCCAGACTACAGCATTGTTGAGATCGGCTAGAATACTGAGCAGAGTCTTGGAGAACTGAACAGACTTGCTATCACTCAGTCTCCGGTAAAAGATTGCTAAGGTTGGTGTGATAAACACTCAAAGAGTGAAATAATAATTGACAATGTACAAAATATCCGACAAAGTCATAAACTTCATCAAAGAAACCATAAAAAATACTGGAAAGTGGAATTAACAGGGAGGATTAAAATATAATTCATTACTAACAATATTATTAAAATATTATTTAGAAAATGTATAATATTAAAACTTATTATCGAAATATAAAAATATAAAAATATTGTAATATCTAAAAAATATAAAATATTATTAAAACATATAAATAATCATCTTGTAATTAAAACTTATTATTAATACTCTTATTATTAAAACTTTTTATTAATCCTCTTGTTATTAAAACTTATTAACTGTGAGAATTAACAATGAAAAACTTTAACAGAGGTAAAAATCCAGAGACGTCTTCCCGGGAATTTCGTTTTCGCCACAACTACTTGGACTAGCAATGATGACACTTATTTTCATACTTCAGAAGTGTACCCGGGGTGGGGTGGGGGAGCAAATTTACAAAATCTCTGTAAATAACTGTGGAAAATAGTGCCATAAGGACAAATGATATAAAAGCGAACATTGATAATATGCAACAGAATAGCAAGTGTAGGTTATGTGGAGACAGAGATGAAACAGTTAATCACATTATAAACAAATATAGCAAACTAGCACAAAAGGAGTATGACTGGGTAGGGAAAGGTAGTCCACTGGGAATTGTGCAAAAAATTAAAATTTGACCGTACTACCAAATGATAAGGAAAAATTAATCACCTTATGTATATGGCCGATAGTAAAAAAAAAAAAAAAATGAAAAATGTGACACTGGGTGTATGAAGGGGTTAATTAAAATAATTTAAAGATGAATATAATAAAGCAAAAAGCGAAAATTATAAAAACGCAGTTTCTTTTGAAAGATTTGTATACTGACCAAAATCAGTATCCAATAACGTGAAAAGTGTCAACAATTAATAACCAATTGTACTGGAATTGTTTTAGCGAAAGTTAAAATTGGGATGGAATTATTTTAGCGAACAGATCAAAAAGACAGATAATAAAACTTGACAGCTAGGTGAAACGGGGAAATACGTTTACAAAAAAAAAAAAAAAAAGCCAGGGAAATGATATTTTTCTTAACGTCAGCGTTTTTCCGTGACGGGAATATTATGTGATAAAAAATGACACCCTACTCCTCGTAAAAAGGATTGTGGTTAGGTATTATATGGAATAAGTTAGTTTGGTTGGGTTTTATGGTACTTCCACCCTTGAAGGTTATTTAATGAAAAGTTCTCTTACGCATAATTATCAAATATATGATTTGTAAACATATTTTTAATAACATCTTTGAACAAGCTTCAGCTCATTTGTTTGCACACAGTTATATGGTTCCAAGTATTGCTGTGTATCACTAAAAATTCAATTAAAAATCAGTCATTTGTTTACACGTAGTTAAATGATCAAACAGTTCTATTTCAAACAATTCAATTTAGCATAAGTCATTTGTTTGCACACAGTTATATGGTTCTAAGTATTGCTGTGTATCACTAAAAATTCAATTAAAAATCAGTCATTTGTTTACACGCAGTTAAATGATCAAACAGTTCTATTTCAAACAATTCAACTTAGCATAAGTCATTTGTTTGCACACAGTTAAATGTTAAACTGTTCAATCTGACCCATCGATAGGACCCTATCACATGCTACCACTGCGGATAGCATGGACCTAGGAGCAATAGCAATGAAGAGATATTCCATATTCCTCAAAGCTCCAACATTATTGGAGCCTCACAATCAGATGATTTAATGTCATAACTAGGACACTCGTGGTGGAGTCTTACCTCTCTGCAAAGATGCAGTCGCTGTATTTTACAGCCCCAGCCGACTGTACTGAGAATAAGAGGGAGATTTTATAAAGGGAATGAACAAATCTCCAGTCCCTTATATGGAAAGAATTATTTTAACCAAAGTGAAAGTACGTTCACCAGATGGAGACAAAGAATACTTCGACATTGTTGCAGGAGTACTACAAGGAGACACGCTAGCCCCATACCTCTTTATCGTCTGTCTAGACTACGTGCTTAGAACTTCGATCGACAAAATCAGAGAAAATGGCTTCGAGCTGACGAAGAAAAGAAGCAGAAGGCACCCCGCAAAAACAATTACAGACGCCGACTACGCCGATGACATAGCGCTACTGGCGAATACGCCTAATCAAACCGAGACACTACTGCATAGTTTGGAACGAGCCGCCGCAGGCATTGGCCTCCATGTCAATGCACACAAAACTGAATATATGTGTTACAACCAAACAGGCGACATTAACACACGAGACTGAGCCTCTCTGAAACTAGTAGACAAATTCACCTACCAAGGAAGTAGCGTCTCATCAACCGAAAAAGACATCGACACACGGCTAACGAAGGCATGGACAGCTATCGATAGGCTCTCGATCATATGGAAATCAGACCTAACCGATAAAATGAAACGCAGTTTCTTCCAGGCAGCGGTTGTATCGATACTACTATATGGATGCACTACTTGGACGCTAACTAAACGGCTGAAGAAGAAACTAGACGGCAATTACACAAGAATGTTGAGAGCAATATTGAACAAGTCCTGGCGTCAACACCCCACAAGACACCAACTATACGGCCAATTGCCTCCCATCACGAAAACTATACAAGTTAGACGAACCAGACACGCAGGACACTGCTGGAGAAGCAAGGACGAACTCATCAGTGATGTACTCCTATGGACCCCCGCATATGGCCAAGCAAAAGCAGGACAACCAGCTCGAACATACATACAGCAGTTATGTGAGGATACGGGATGTAACCCTGAAGACCTGCCAAAAGCGATGAATGATAGGGAGAAGTGGCAGAGAGGGTGAGGGATATCCGTGCTGGCGGCACGACTTGATGATGATGATAATCGGTATATTCCATTGACACCAGCACCTACCCACAACTGGAAACTAAATTATATATAAACAGAGTGCTTTTGCTGATGGAATGTCTTATTTTAGCTGCCGCTCGAGTCCGCGTGACTTGAACATTCCCAATGAAATCACGACCTTGTGCAGCCTCTTAATACTCCAGTGTCACTTGACTAAGACGAGAATAGGAAAAGTTAAAAGTACTGTATAAAACAAACGATAAAAATTGATACATATATAATCCGAGAGGATTTTGTTTCTTTTGTCAAAGAATTGTTTTTCGTGTGACAACTTGCAATCGTTCTGTCCAGCATTCTGGGATTACATCCAGCGACGTTTTCTCTTTCTGTGATCACAAACACAGAGTGATCAGAGGGGAAGAACGGTCATGAGGGACACAAATACAGTCAACCCAAGCAGAACCATGTTTGCGACTCAACACCATCGAAACACCTAACACGTGTCAATGAGTAAGGGTACAGTTGGATGGAGTCGAGTTTTTCTGGTCGGAAGTTGGGCACCAGACTAGGAAACTCTGAGGCAAACAATAAGAATATACAGTCAGGATATAGGAATGGAGTTTGGCATAGAAAAATATTTCATGCTGATAATGAAAAGTGGGAAAAGAGAAATAACGGAAGGATTAGAACTGCATAAATAAGAAAGAATTAAAACGTTTGGAGAAAAGGAAAATTACAAGTACTAGGGATTATCAGAAGATGATACCATACAAATACAGTGAAAGAAAAATTAAGAAAAGGGTACCGCAGACGAATAAAAAATTTCTCGAAACCAAGCCCTGCAGCAGTAATCTCATCAAAAGGGTTAAACATCTGGGCAGTCCCCCTTAAAAGATACTCGGGATCATTCTTAAAATGGATTAGATAGGAACTCAGACAAATGGATCAAAAGACAAGAAAATCGATGATGATTCGAAAGGCTTTACATCCGAAAGATGTCATTGACAGACTATATGTATGAAGAAAAGAGGTTAGGGAACTCTGAATAACCTTCGTGAAAAGAAACGAAAGTTTATGGAGAAAAAAGGAAAATATAAGCTGTTCAGACCATAGAATACTTTGGAGACTCTAATAATAATAATAATAATAATCGTGCCTACAAATTGTATATGCACAACCCTGCACCTGTCCTAGAAAATGACACACACAAACTCCAATGGGACTTTGATATACAAACAGATAACCTAATCTCGGCCAGAAGACTAGACATTATAATAATCAACAACAAAAAAGATGATCTATAAAATTGTCGACTTTGCTGTCCCGGCTGACCACAGAATAAAACTGAAAGAATGTGAAAAGAGGGATAAGTACCTCGACCTTGCTAGAGAATTGAAAAAACTATGGAACATGAAGGTGACAATTATACCAATTGTAATTGGTGCTTTTGGCACGGTAACTAAAGGATTATTAAAAGGTCTGGAAGATTTGGAAGTTGGCGACCGAGTGGAGACCATCCAAACAACAGCATTATTGAAAATGGCCAGAATGCTGAGAAGAGTCTTGGAGACTTGAGGAGACTTGCTGTCACTCAATCTCCAGTGAAAGACCATCGGTTTAAGCTGATTTGAAAAAACTCTAGTGAGTAATAATAATAATAATCGAATGCAGCAAATTAGTGCAAAAGAAGTACAAGAATAGATTCGACTGTTAGCGGAAGGTGATCCACTGGGAATTGTGCAAAAAATTGAAATTTGACGATACTACCAAATGGTATATGCACAAACCAGAATTCATCCGAGAGAATGGGAAACCTAAAATTCTCTGGGATTTTGAGATACAAACAGATCACTTAATCCCGGCCAAAAGACTAGATCTATTGATAGCTAACAAAAAAGAAAAAGAAAAGAGAACCTCCCAACTGGTGGACCTTGCCATTCCGGCGTTCCACAAAGTGAAACCTAAAGAAAACGAAACGAGAGATGAGTACTTCGACCTTGTCAGAGAACTAAAAAAATGCTATAGCACATGAAGGTGATGGTGATACGATTTCGGAAAGATACCCAAAGGCTCGGTAAAGGGACTGGAAGAGTTGGAAATCGAAAGACGAACAGACATCTCCAAACTACAGCATTGTTAAGATCGTCCAGAATACTAAGAAGAGTCCTGGATATTTGAGGAGACTTGCTGTCACTCAGGCTCCAGTAAGATACCATCATCTAACGCTGGTGTGAAAAACTCGCAATAATAATAATAATAACAATGATAATAATAATTAGAAGAAGAAGAAGAAGAAGAAGATTGACATCAAAATGAAAAAAAAGAAAAGAAAGTGATAAGAAAGAAAATCGTGGTATAAATGCCTACAAAGAACACACGTACCCGAATGGATGACCAAAGGAAGGACCACATTGATACAAAAGGAACCAAACAAAGGAACCGTCCCAAACAATTACAGGCCTATAACGTGCCTACCAATGATGAGTAAAATATTAACAGCACAAATAAGGGAAGAAATTCACTACTCGCTAACAAGCCGCGGTTTGTTCCCTGACGAACAGAAAGGATGCTGCAAAGGATCCAGAGGCACAGCAGAATTACTTTACACAGATCAACACATTCTAAATGAGAGCAAGACCAGACGGAAAAATCTAGCAATGGCCTGGATAGACTACAAAAAGGCATATGATATGGTTTCACATAGCTGGATAATAAACAGCCTCAAAATGAACAAAATATCAGACGAAGTCATAAACTTCATCAACAAAACCTTGAAAACCTGGAGAGTAGGATTGACAGTAGGAGGAAGAAGCTTAGTTGAAACAAAGATCCAAAGAGGTATTTTCCAAGGAGATGCTTTATCACCCTTACTATTCATAATTGCCATGATGCCACTTAACTACATACTCAGAAAATGCACAGACGGATACAAACTTAGTAGATCGCAGGAAAAAATCAATCATTCAATGTACATGGACGACATCAAACTATTTGCAAAAAATGAAAAAGAACTGGAAACTCTAATACACACAGTTAGAATATACAGTCAGAACATAGGAATGAAATTTGGTAGGGAAAAATGTGCCATACTTGTAAAGAAAAGTGGCACCTAACTGACTTGTAAAGAAAAGTGACATCTAACTGACGGAATGGAACTACCAAATCAAAACAAGATTAGAAAGCTCGCAGAAAACGAAACCTACAAATATTTGGGCATCTTGGAGGCTGACACGATCAAACAAATGGAAATGAAAGACAAAATTCAAAAAGAATATCTCAGGAGAACTAGAAAACTACTTGAGAAAAAACTTTCCAGCAGAAACCTTATCCAAGGAATAAATACCTTGGCTGTACCCCTCGTTAGATATTCAAGACCCATTCTCAAGCAGACCTGAGATGAACTTAAACAAATGAACCAAAGAACAAGAAAACTTATGTCTATGCATAAGGCATTACATCCCTGATACGACGTTGACAGACTATATGTATCAAGAAAAGAGGTAGGAAGAGGACTTGCCAGCATTGAAGACAGCGTTGATGCATCGATACAACGAGTCGAAGACTATATACAAAAACACGATAGAAGACTCATTACAGCCCTCAGAAACTATACTAATAACACGAATGACAACAGAATGACAATAAGTAGGAAACAAAAATGGGAAAGAAAACAACTCACTGGGCGTTTTAAACGACTAATAAATAACATCTCACACGACAAAACCAGGACATGGCTTAGAAAAGGAAATTTTAAGAGAGAAACAGAACCTTTCCTAATAGCAGCACAAAACAACACCGTAAGAACCAATCATATCAAAGCGAGAATAAATAAGATGCAACAAAATTGCAAATGTAGACTATGCAGTGACAGAGATGAAACCATCAATCACATAATAAGCGAATGCAGCAAATTAGCGTAGAAGGAATATAAGACTAGACATGACTGGGTCATCAAGGGGATCCACTGGGAGATGTGCAAGAAATTTGAATTTGACCATACCAACAAATGGTATTTGCACAACCCTGCACCTGTCCTAGAAAATGGTACACATGAACTCCTATGGGACTTTGACATACACGCAGATCACCTAATCACGGCCAGAAGACCAGACCTAAAAATAATCAACAAAAAAAACGTACCTCGACTTTGCTAGGGAATTGAAAAAACTGTGCAACATGCAGGTGACAATTATACCAATTGTAATTGGTGCGTTTGGAACAGTAACTAAAGGATTACAAAAGGGACTGGAAGACTTGGAAGTTGGCGGACGAGTGGAGACCATCCAAACTACAGCACTATTGAGAACGGCCAGAATACTGAGAAGAGTCCTGGAGACTTGAGGAGACTTGCTGTCACTCAAACTCCTGTGAAAGACCATCAGCGTTAGCTGATGTGAAAAACTCTAATGAGTAAATAATAATAATAATAATAATAATAGAAAAGTCCTGGACATCTTAGAAGACTTGCTATCACTCAGACTCCCGTGAAAACCCACCAACAAACGTTGGTGTAAAAATTTGCAACGAGTAAAATACTATTATTTACAACTAATAATGATACTACTAATACTGTTAATAATAATAATAACAATTATAGTAATAATGATAATATGGGACTTTAACATACAAACGGATCACCTAATCCCGGCCTTAAGACCAGACCTCATAATAATCAACAACAACAACAACAAAAAAAAAAGAGAATCTGCAAAATTGTAGATTTTGCAGTCCCGGCGGACCACAGAATAAATTTGAAGGAATGCGAAAAGAAGGATAAGTACCTCGACCTTGCTAGAGAATTGAAAACGCTGTGGAACATGAAAGTAACGATTGTGCCAATTGTGTTTGGTACGTTAGGCATAATAACTAAAGGATTATTAAAAGGTCTGGAGGACTTGGAAGTTGGCGGACAGGTGGAGACTATCCAAACGACAGCATTGCTGAGAACGGCCAGAATCCTGAGACGAGTCCTGGTGACTTGAGGAGACTTGCTGTCACTCAAACTCCAGTGAAAAACCATCAGCTAACACTGATGTGAAAAACTCTAAAGAGTAAATAATAATAATAATAATAATAATAATAATAATAATAATAATAATAAAGTTAAAAGGAGGCAAAGGAAACGAATGAAGTCGTATAATAGAAGAAGAAGAAGAAGAAGAAGAAGAAGAAGAAGAAGAAGAAGAAGAAGAAGAAGAAGAAGAAGAAAAGTCCGACAGTTAATGGCAGGCTGTGGCTAATGATAAATAATTAAGCGTGTAGAAATACTACTAATACTACTAATACTACTAATACTACTAATACTACCACTATTGCTAGTTTTCTTTCTTTTTCTTCTCCTTCTATAACTACCATTACCACCACTACCATTACTACAACTACGATTGTTAATTATCGTCTGCGATAAGAATATGGAGAATCATAATGACTAAGACCCTTTTTATAAGGTTGAGAAAGCTCTGTTGTTATGGAGATCTGATATCATCGTTTTTTTACGTTTTAAACTTATTTGAAAAATGCAATTAGTTTAATTGTAATCAAGCGGTGACAAGCATTTTCTCTAATTCTTCTCTTTTCAACTGGAGGACAATCTGACAAATGAATTTAGTAAAGAAAGTAATTAAGAAATGTTGTAATTCCAGATTGCCTTTTGTTAATAAAAGAGTTGTGGGATTTTTCAAAGGAGATACGCGTCAACAACAACAGCAACAAGAAAACAACAACAACAACAACAACATATGCTAAGGTTATAGGAATAGATAATTATAGAGTAAGGTGTATCTAGTGTCGAAAGTAGTTGCTTCTTGGCGAACAACGCGGGAGACCAGTGTTGTAGTTCAGATAATGGCCAAAGCTCGAAGGCTGAAAGAAAGACAGGGACATACATAGATAAGTGTGTGATTGCCTGTGCGCACGCCTCTGTGTGTGTGTGTTGGTTTGGTTGGTTTCTTTGTTTAATGGCATATCAACCTTTGTAGGTTATTTAATGCCAAAGCCATTCTCCCAGAAGAACAGTAGTTGTACTATTTAACCCATAGCTGGGAGGATAAGGGGGTTCATACCTTTCCCCAAGGGTATTTGCCCGAAAGTGAATGTAATAGCGCGACTGGAGTACGAACTCGCGTACTACGATTCCGCAGTCCATCGCTTTAACCATGTGTGTGTGTGTGTGTGTGTGTGTGTGTGTGAACAAACCGTAATAAATATGAATAGATGAAGAGATAATTGTGGCTGGTTAGTTGGCTGTGGTTTAATGGCATATCAATCCTTATGGGTTATTCAGCACCAAATCTTATATATATATATATATATATATATATATATATAATTTGTAAGCGAATAGTTTTTATTCAAATATTTTTGTTTTTAAATGAATTTTTAGTACGCGAAATAAAAGTTTGTTGACAAATTTTGCTTCACAGGTGTATGCTTTGTAGATCGTCTTTTTCGTAGATGTACCATAGTTTTTTTTAAATATATAAATATTCCAGATTGAGGTCTACAGATATGTTTTCAGTTTCAATATCCATTCATTCAATACAATGAGAAAACTGTGAATACGAAGATAGATAGATAGATAGATAGATAGATAGATAGATAGATAGATAGATAGATACGCACTGTGAAAGAAAGGAGGAAAGGAAGGAAAAAAATAACAAACAACATATTCAGATAGATAGATAGATAGATAGATAGATATGAACACTCAGCGAAAGAAAAGAAGAAAGAAAGAAAGAAACAAACAAACAAACAAACTAACAAACGACTTGAGATAGAAAGGGACTGGGATAGATAGATAGATAGATAGATAGATCAAGAAATAGATATTGGCACACTGCCAAAGAAAGACACAAAGAAACAAACAAAGAAACAAACAAACAACCTATCTATCTAAATATGTATCAATCTATATATCTTTATCAGTATTTACAATTTTTTTTGTTTGTTTATTGTGTGCTCTTTATGGCGTTGTTCGGCATGAAAATCGGCGTCTGATTGGGAGATGATGCTTGGAGAAAAAAAATACTATTTGATGCTTCACGAAGTTTAAATATAGAGATTGATAAATTGGTAAAGTTCAAAATAAGAAAATAAAATAATAAGATTAAATAAAAGCAAAAGAATACGAAAAAAACAAAAAAAAACAAAAATAAAAAAAATAAAAAACAAATAAGAAAATACGAAACTCCTCCCACCGCCAGAAAAACACAATTTTCACTTACCACAAAAGTTTGACTTTCGGTGCCAAAGAGAAAAACAGACTTTTCAAGGATTAACAACCCACTAGATAACACGAACGCCTTGCAGCCTTCCGAAAAGAGCAGTTCATTCTCAACTACAACAAATATAAAAAAGTTACAAATCATGAAAATAAAACAAATAATAAAATCGAAAATAAAATAAAAAGTTTAATTTTAAAAGAGCAAAAGTCTCCTCAGACTTTGTCAACTGACTGGTTGGTTGGTTGGTTGTTTTGTTTCATGGTGTATCAACCCTTTTCGAGTCATTTAATGCCGAATTAAATTTCAAACAATTCAGTTTAGTAAAAGTATAGTTTTTTTTACATACAGGTAAATGATGAAAAAGTCCACTTAAATGTCAAAAACAGTTCTATTTTAAACAATTCAATTTAGCAGGAGTACACAATTCAGTTCTATTTGACTCATAGATAGGTCTCTATTAGGTGCTACCACTCCGAGCCAGAGCGGACCTGGGAGCGATGGCAATGAACGGGTACTCCGCAATCCCCAAAGCTCCAGCATTACTGGAGCCTCACCATAAGATTGTTTAGTATCTTATCCAGGACACGCGTTGGAGATGTGGTCTTACCCCTCTACAGAGATGCAGTTGGTGTATTCTACAGCCACAGCCGACTGGGCAATTCAACCGATTGGATAACACGCGGGTTATGTAGCCTCCCAAAATGAACAGTCCAATATCAACAACTTTAGTGTTAGTTCATTGTTATAATAAAGTAAAAAGAAATGTTCCACTAGAGAAACCCTCATAGAAACATATTAGCATTTACTAGATCATTAATTCTCCCAATGAGTCCAACAAAGAAGAACATTGTTGGAATGAAGACATTCCCTCTACTCAGTCAAAATTATTAATCTTTTTGACACTCTTTGGTTTAAATCTGACCAACATCGAACAAACAATGTACCATAAGTTCACGATAATTTGTATTCTCTTATGTAGAAATACATTAGATAACTATCTCCTTTAGAGAATGGGCATGTCCGCTTGGGGGTCTTGGTGGGTTTCACCCATTCTTAATCTCTTTTTCCTAAGTTCTTTGAAAAGAAGAGACGTTATCTCGGACCCAATTAGGGAACGGTAAAAACATTCTGCAATTTTATTTTCTCTTATTAAGTATGCCGTTTTCCATTTGTGTACCCTATTTACATGCTGCTGGATCATGAAACAATATGAGTATATTTCTAACTGTTGGGATACGTTAATGTATCTTAATACCACTGATAATTATAATTACCAATGGGTCTAAGATAATTATATTTACCAATGGTACTAAGATAAACCCATTTACACATGCAAGAATATTAAACGTTTTCTATACATAATATATCGGGCCATTGGCTTAATGTGTAGAGTGTTCGCCAACGGTCCGGAAGACCGGGGTTCAATCCCAGGTCGAGTCATACCAAAGACTCAAAAACGGTATTTGATACTGCCTTGCTTAACACTCAGCATTATAAGGTAAGGATCAAGGGTAAAGTGGAGCAATCCAGGGAATAAGGTAGCACCCTCCCCTACCCTAACGAAAAGGATCTTTGGGGTCAACCTCGACTAAGCTCGCCAATTTTACTTTTATACATAATATGTATAAAGAACGTTAAATATTTTTGTATGTATAAATGTTTTTTTCTTAGTGCCATCTTGTCTTTTTTCAGTTGTGTTCAGTGTTAGTATATCACGGATATACTGATGCTAATATTGGTTCTTGATGATTCGACTAAATATTTTCCTTATCAAACATTCCAGTTCCTTTTCAAACATTCCAGTTCTTTTTTTTTTTCCTGAAAGGAATAGTTGGCCAATTCATATTCTTTCAAACTACTTATTATTCAGAACAATCATGATTCATGTTATGTATGAAAAGCTTTATTGCTGGAAAAAATTCAACCTAAAATAATTCACCATGGTGAATTATGTCGTTTTAAAAATCAACTCGAAATATTCTTAAAAATTCCTTCTATCGTATTGAAAAAATTATTTATGGCATGTGTAAGTCCAGCTTCCTCTAAAACTTGTAATATAATTTAAAAATTCTCGAAATTACACCCTTAGAATAGCCCAGATCTAACTAAATATATATGTGCAATTTTTTTTTCTTTTTTGTTGGTCCAAAAAGAGGAAAAAAGTAAGTATTTCAAAATGAATTGGTCCACTAAGAGATTTATGGTTTTTTAAAGAATTATTTCGTTCGTCTTTTTTTCGACTAACAAACCTACAAGAGTGAGTTCGAGTCTTATAGGGTACCCGATTCATATGGCCTTTTGCCACATCCAAGCAAAAAGCCTAGTCAGTTACTATATGTTCCCTGAAGAAAGCAACAAGCTGGAAACATACACGTATGTAAGAACGAAAAAAATTCTTAAAAAAATATAAATCTCTAAATATATATATATATATACACACACACACACACATATATATATATTTATAAAGGGTGTTTCAGAAGAATTGATATAGTTTCGAAATTTAATAACTTGATTAATTCTGATTCAAATGATCTCAAATTTTAAGAAAAAATTCCAAATTCTATGTTTAACGTTTTATATTTTTCTTTTCATTTATAGAAAAGCCATTCACTGGAAGAGAAAAGGCGTTTAAACATTAAATATAGAATTTTGCGTTCTTTCAACAAATGAAGATCATGTGAATGGGAATTGGTAGAGTTATTACATTACGAAATAATTGCAATTTTTTAGAAATGATATCAATTTTTTTAAAGTACCCGGTATATATATATATATATATATATATATATATATATATATATATATATATAAGAAAAACGTATATAGCGAAAACAGACGTGAAGAGAGAGAGAGAGGGACTGGAGTTCGAACTCACTTACTACGATTCAGTTATCTATTGCTTTAGCCATTACACCACGAGTACATCCACTCCTAATAAATAATATTTGACAAGCTGCTATATTAATTTCAGGAATTTTTCCTAACACAAATAATTTGTATACGGTTATATGGTTTTTATTATTCCAATCAAATACCAATATTTTTTCAAACAGATCTTCTTTATCCATCAATGGGAAGTTAACAGATGCTTAACATGCCAGGAGGCAAGCGTGTTTAGCGTTACGGTTATCGAAGCGGGAAATAGAATCGATGACCCAGGTTCAAATCTAGGATGAAAGTGCGCTTCACTTCGCGCTATTAGTTGTGTCTGTAATTATCTCATCTATGGGTCAAATAAAACTGTTCAGTCATTTTTAAAGAGTATTATTATTATTATTATTATTATTATTATTATTATTATTATTATTTATTTGATGCCATAGAGTTGTGTGCAAATTGATCATATCAACTAGAAATACTAGATCGATAGAATTATTAATGTTAGATTGCAAATAATTGAAACCATTTAACTGCGTGCAAACAAATGACTAATGTGAAATAGAATCATTAATGTTAGATAGCAATACTTGAAAGCATTTAAACTGTATGCAACCAAACGATTTATGTTAAATAGAATTATTTGTGTTAGATATCAATACTTGAAACCATCTAATTGCGTGTAAACAAATGATTAATATTAAGTCGAATTATTTGTGTTTGATCGCAATACTAGAAACCAATTTAAATGTGTGCAAACAGATAAGCTCTAATTTGTTTTAAAATATTTTCAAAAAACTATTCGCTTACAAATCATATATATATACATATGTGTGTGTGTGTGTGTGTGTGTGTGTGTGAAATCCTGTTTATATATATATTGAATAAGTCCACTCAGAGATTTGTATTTTTTAAGAATTATTTATTTCGTTCTAACATACTACGTGTATGTGTCCAGCTGCTGCTTCCGACAGAGAACATATGTGTCACAAAACCATATGAATGGGGCAGCCAATGAGAATCAAACTAACTCGTGTAGGTTTGTATGTCGAATGAGTGAGTTCGAGTCTCTCTGGGTTCCCCATTCATATAACATTGTCCCACATATGTTCTCTGAGGAAAGCAACAGCAGGAAACAAACACGTATGTAAGAACGAAATAAATAATTCTTTAAAAATAAAAATCTCTTAATGAACCTATTCATTTTTAAATATTTACTTTTTTCTCTCTTTGGACCTACAATGAAAATTTGTATATATACATATATATATATATATATATATATATATATATATATATATATATATATATATAAACAGGATTTGAATTAAAATAACTCACAAAAGATATCATGAACCACCAACTAACCATCTAATCAACCAATCGACTTAATTAGACGAGGAATTTTCTAATAAGAATGAATCAATGCATTAAATATATTTGATTATAATCTGGTGATTCAAGCACCTTGCAAAGCTTTTTATATTTATAGAAAGCTAATTTATATGCTCTGATTTGCAAATGAATTTATACGGATAAGAATTGGGTGACAACATGAAGTCTTTGCTTACTTAGAATATAATTTAAAACAGCCTTTCTCAACCAGGGGACGTGACTCTCTAGTTTTCCTTGATAAACTTCTATGGTATTCGCGAAAATTTTATACATACCATTATTAAAAATATATAAATATATATTTGTGTATACACACACACACACACACACACACACACACACACACACACACATATATATACTATATAAAATGGGAGTATTACTAGACCGGGCCCATCTCTTCTTTAAGCAATATGTAACAGGCAATATTTGGTCACATGGTACCAATATGTGACTGGCAGTATTGGGTCACATGGTACTAAAATTTAACAGGCAGTATTGGGTCACATGGTACCAATGTGTAACTGGCAGTATTGGGCCACATGGTACCAGTAACACGTAAAGATCTTTGTGCTGAAACTCTCATGCACACATACACATCCACACACACACACACACACACACACACACACACACACACACCTTTACATATATGTGTATATCTCTTTTCATATATATATATATGTATATATGAGGGTCAGCTGAAAAGTTCATAGGCCGACCAATATACACTCGAGGAATGTGACTAAATGAGGTTTATTTTTCGACATAATCTCCTTTGCAGGGTACACAGAGCTTGGATTTCAGTGGTAAAAAAAAGTCACCAAGAGCAGATATGTCGTTATCGCGGAAACTTTTTAGCGTATGAACTTTTCAGCCCATCCTTGGATATATATATATATATATATGTATATATTGGTGGGGGAGGTGACTTACTGGGTTAAAACAAGTCATGGTTTGAGGATTGTTGAAGTCAGGTGAAAGAGTATTCCTTGCTACTGGTACCCTGTAACCCAGTACATCCTGTCGCACGTTATGTAGAGAGGAGATAGGCAAAGCCAAATAACGTCTCCCATTGTTTTAAGAGTTTCCATGGAGGAGATTTGTTCTGCATGGCGATCCGAAGTCCTGCAAAAGGTTATGGAGCTGTACTATATATATATAGAAAGAGAACGACAGAGAGAGTGAGAGAGAGAGAGAGAGTGAGAGAGAGAGAGAGAGTGTGTGTGTGTGTGTGTGTGTGTAATGGTTTATATGCATTATTACGTGCATGTGTATTACTATTCTTGTATGAAAGTAAATTATATTGCATCCTCTTGCTTGTGGAATGCTGGTTATTTGGCAAGCGCCATCTCTAATCCATGTTATATACGACAGACGTTCATGAGTTATATGGAAACAACGGCTGAGCCTAATACCAAAAACACACTCATTAAAAACAAACTACTTCAAACAGGATTCGAATTTAGCTTAGTTTATGCAGTGCCAGAAGTATAGGGCACCCAGTGAGAATCAAATTTAATAACAGTGGTTTGTTAGCGTGGCCCATTAACCATTGTACCACGTGACACATATATAGCCGCGCGTGCGCGTATTTAAATCAACAAACAAGAAAAAAACCTGGTGATGAAAGAAGCATTTTACGGCGAAGGTACTCTTTTTTTTAAAATAATATCTCTGTCCATGCACTTAATTCTCAGTGAATATCAATATTATGACATGGATGAACATTATGTAGTGATTATTTCAGATCAAATTTTGACAAAAGTGTTGGGTGAAAAACTTATGCCTTCATTTTAATTGATCTTTATATATATATATATATATATGTATATATATTTACTTACAGTTTCATAAATTTTCACCTTATTCCTTTGCGTAGTTATGTATGGATTTGCATTGACAAACCCTGTATATCTATCAATCTATCTATCTATCTGAATATCACACGTAGTATATCTTTACCGTCTCTTCACATTTTTTCATTCCAATTATATCTATTTATGCATTTAAATTTTACTTTATCAATCTCTCTTTCTCTCTTTCTCTCTCTCTCAATCTATCTATCTATCTATCTATCTATCTATCTGTGTGTATATGTATATATATATGTGTGTGTGTGTTCAGGTTGTTCTCATCTATTTCTGCATTCAGTCTATTCTTATCAAATTTATTTTTTCATATCTATCTATTCATCTGTGTAAATATGTGTGTGTGTGTGTGTGTGTGTTTGTGTGTGTGTGTGTGTGTATTTGTGTATGTGTATGTGTGTGTGTGTGTTCAGGTTCTTCTCATTTATTTCTGCATTCAGTCTATTCATATCAAATCTATTTTTTATATCTATCTATCTATCTATCTATCTATCTATCTATCTATCTATCTATCTATGTGTGTGTGTGTGTGTGTGTGTGTGTTTAGGTTCTTCTCATTTATTTCTGCATTCAGTCTATTCATATCAAATCTATTTTTTCATATCTATCTATCTATCTATCTATTTTTCAATCGTTTCATGTCTATCTCTTCTTGTCTATTTAAACCAATGTATTTTTTTCAATTCCTTCAAATCTATCTATCTATCTATCTATCTCAGAAATAAATACAGAAGCAATTATATAAAAAGAAATATGACAAATGATCTTCAATCTTCAATTTTTTTTCAGTCATTCTGCCAACTAAAGTCAGTTTGTTTAGGGAAAAGTAAATGAACTAAAACAACGACAAATTAAAAAAAAATGTCTAAAACATAAAATAAATCCATCTTTTCAAATTGGATTACAAATTCCACGATCGGTGAACGAAGGAAAATCTTTGAACATTTCAATCATCATTTTAATTTTCCATTAATACAGAAAACAATTTCATATATACCCAAAATTTATATATACTCAAAATTTACTCAAATAATTTGCTTGAAAAGCAAATGAACGCAAACACATACCCCCCCACATATATATGTATATATATATATATATATATATATATATATATATACAGAATTATCCAGGGGAATGTCCTCGTGATGTAATGGTTAAAGCGATGGACTGCGGAATCGTAGTAAGCGAGTTCGTACGCCAGTCGCGCTATTACGTTCACTTTCGGGCAAGGTATGAACCCCTTTATCCAGATATGGGTTAAATAGTACCACTACTGTTCTTCTAGGAGAATGGCTTTGGCTTTAAATAACCTACAAAGGTTGATATGCCATTAAACAAAGAAACCGAACCGAAACCAGAATTATTCAGGGAATGGAGTAGCGCCCTCTCCAACACCTTTGTGTTGTAGCCATTGAAAAAGGAGCCTTCGGGTCATCCTCGACTATGGTCGCCAAGTCAGAGTCCGAATTATCCTGATGATCTTCTAACACGAAACCTAGGTAGATAACTTCTGGCTCAGTAGGTATTCAAATTTCGCTTTACTTAATGTATTGACCACTCATTGCTTAAGGTATTCTGTCGGTGTTTTTTTTTCCTTTTGACGTGATATTGGTTAATCCTTTTCAAACTGTACGAATGCTTTCTGTATTTTCTTTATGGAATGTTTTGTTTTTTTCCCCAGATATCATTTCGTGTAATATTTTTTATTTAATCATCTTTTTTTTCACACCTTCAGAATTGAAGAATAGGTATAAAACTAAATATACAAATGAGTGTGTGTATGTGTACGCGCGTGTGTGTGTGTATAGGCTTGTGTTTCACTTCATTCTAAAGCCCTTGGGAAAGACATGAGTTATGGGTAAATAGTATAGTAGACAGGGTTCTTTAAACTTGGTGAAGCAACCAATCTAGGAGAAGAAACACTCTGAATTCCAGCCAGTTTTACTCCGTTGAGAAATTGACTCTGTGTTAAATCTTGGTCATATCGGAGGGGTTGGGTAAATACATACATACAAGTATATATATATATATATATATATATTGTCATCAACAGACAGACTGTTTTGTTCTATCAGAACTCATCAGTGTGGCTAGACAGGCTAGATTCCCGAAGTTGGGATCGAAACCTGGTTGACTGTAACGCCAATCCAAGATTCTACCACTCAGCCACGAGGAAACCAGCGCAGGCGAAGGAAATTTAAGCGCCTATGTATCACATTTGTATTTGTTTACATATATCCGCTTAACGGTTACCGTGAGCTCAATTCCTTTGAAGAGCCTTGCTTTACGCTTGTGGCAACTATTTACTTCCTTCGCTAGAGAACTCAACCCCACAGGAGTAGAGGAGAATATACATTGTCATCCACAGACCGACTGTTTCGTTCAATCAGAACTCTTCAGTGTGGCTGTCATCCACAGACAGGCTGTTTTGTTGTATAATAACTCTTCAGTATGGCTATACATGCTGGACGCTTCAAGTTGGGATCGAAACCCGCTCACCTTTAAGTTAGACTTCGTATCTTACCGCTCAGCCATCAGGCGATATATGAAATGATTTCCTCTTCAACTGCATTAAACTTTGCTCATTATGCGCAAAATACCAGTTATAATTTGCAGTCAACGCCACAAGTATAAGCTTGAGCGTGATTCCCAAATATATATATATATATATATAGCTTTGTGAATCCCAAGCAACTTTATACACACACACACACACATATATATACTCATACACAAACTTGCCCAGACAGCTGTGGCAGTAGAATACACAGACTGCACCTCTACAGAGGAGTAAGACTCCCCCAACGGGTGTCCTGGATAGGATACAAAACAATCTGATGGTAAGGTTCCAGTGTTGCTGGAGCTTTGGGGAATCCTCTTTATTACCATCCTTCCCAGGTCCACTCTGGTCCGGAGTGGTAGAACCTGATAAGGGTCCTATCTATGGGTTATATAGAACTAAACCGCGGTTTCTTGAGTTAATTGTTTTGTTTTGTTTTAATTTAAACTGCGTATTTATGCTAAACTGAATTGTTTAAAATGGAATTGTTTTGGCATTTAAAGAACGTACTTATGCTAAACTGAATTGCTCGAAATAGAACTGCTTTGACATCTAAATTGTGCACATATGCTAAACTGAATTATCTGAAATAAAACTGTTTTGACATTAGCTCTGTACATTGCCCAGTCGGCTGGGGCTGTGCAGTGCACCGACTGCGCCTCTGTAGAGGGGTAGGACGCTCTCAAAGAGTGTTCTGGATGTGACACTGAACAGTCTGATGGTGATGTTGCAGTGATGCTGGGGCTTTGAGGAGTGCGGAGCACCCACTTCATTGCTGTTGCTCCCTGGTCCGCTCTGGTCCGAAATGGTGGCGCCTGATTGGGCCTTGTCTATGGGTTGGATGGAACTGGACTGCATACTTATGCTAAACTGAGTTGTTTGGATTAGAACTGTTTGACTGGGCTGAATAGCTTGAAGAGGAAATATTTTTGACAATTAAACTGTGTACTTACATTTAAACGGCGTTCTTATACTAAACTTAATTGTTTGAAATGGAAATGTTTTTAACATAGGAACTGCACTTACCCTAAACTGAATTGTTTAATATAAAACTGTTTTAACATTTAACTTCCTATATTTAACTTATATATTTAACTTCCTAGTCATGTGTACGGAATAACTGATTGTATATATATATATATATATATATACAATCAGTAATTCCGTACACATGACTAGGATTGTATATATATATATATATATACCTTCCTAGTCATGTGTACGCTTCTGACTGCACTGATTCGCCACTAGTTCACATGTGTGACATTTCAACATTTAATAGTGTACTGCAATACGAGTCATTCCCATTTCACTTTCATGTGAACAGCAAAACTCGAGATAACTTACATACTTTGTCACATATTTCGTAAGGCATCCGAGGAATCGCGTTGGTTGTTGCATTCATTTCGTTTAGGCGGGATTCACAAAAACATATACATGCATACTCAAATACGCTTACAAAAATACACTCACACATATATATGGTTTTGTGAATAACGCACATGCTTATATACACACACATGCTCATATACACACACATATTAAGTGAATCACATGCAAGCTCGCACGCACGCACCGATGCACATACACATATATGGTTTTGTGAATCAGGCACATGCTATACACACACACACACACACACATAGACACACACGCGCACACATATATATATAGTGAATCACACGCAAGCTTACATCTACCCACACACACACCCGCACACATAAATACTTTTACACACATTCACACACGCATATCTGTGAATCATACACATGCTTACTCACACACACACACACACACACACACACACACACACATATATATATATATATATATATATATATATATGATTTCTGTCAAATGATTGTGTGCACCACATAAAAACTCCTCGCAACAGACTTCATATTTTCTTAACTATATTTTTTAAGGTTTTATATCTGCTCTGCTATAAAAAAAGAAGCGCTTTTTTATGCGAAACTTATGCTATTCTTTGATATACATATATAATCATACTTCTGTATATATATATATATATATGCATATATATATATGTTGTGTGTGTGTGTGTGTGTGTGTGTGTAGCCCAGTTGGTTGGGGCTGTAGAAAACACCGACTGCATTTCTGCAGAGGTGTAAGATCCCCGATATAACGAGTGTTCTTTTTATGACGCTAAACACCAGGAATGCTGGAGCTTCGGGGAATGGGAAGTACTCCTTAATTTTTATTACTCCCAGGTCCACTCTGGCTCAGAATGGCAGGACCTGATAGGGTCCTATCGATAGTCAAATAGAACTATTTGACTTAGAACATATAAATAACTTATGCTGAATTGAATTGTTTGAAATACAACTGTTTGATCATTGTGTATAAAAAAAGACTGATGTTTAATTGTTAGTTAATGATACATATTGATATGTGGAACCATTTAAAAGTTTGCAAACGAAAGAGTAAAGTTAAAATATAATCATTAGAGTTGTATTGTAATAATTGAAACTATTTTAACTGTGTTGGAAAATTAGCAATATTTGTGGGCAAAGAAATTAGTTCTAACTCACTTTAAAATGAAATTACTGACAAACTAATCTTTTACATATCATGTATATCCATTTAACTGTGTGCAAAAGAATGATTAATGATTAATAGAATTATTAATATCAGACAGCACTACTTGAAACGATTTCACTGTGTGCTAAAAAGTTGAGTTTTGGCTTGTTTAAAAATGTTATCAACAAAATGTGCTTACAAATCATATATATATGATATATATGTATAAAGAGGATTTGACTCTAAATAACCTTCTATGTTTGATGTGCAATAAAACCAAACCAAACCAAACCAAAACTATGTATAAAGAAATATATTTCCTAATTGCATTTCTGGCACACACACACACACAATATATATATATATATATATATATATATATATATATATATATATATATATATATATATATATTTCTATATATATGTAATTGAGACGTAGACTATAATGATATTCTCGGACGAAATTAATTTATAATGACAAATTAACAAGTTTGAGTTTCCTTCTAATTGCACTATATATATATATATATATATATGATGAAATATATTTCTTATTTACATTTCTTTTAACACACACACACATACACACACACACGCACACACACACACACACATATATATATATATATAGTGTTTTTCGGTCCAGTTAAACCGGAGTTGGGAGTAATTCTATCGAGACAAAAAAAAAGCATTGAACAGTGAACATTTAAATCTTCATAACAGGATGGAAATAAATTTATAATCCTAATGTGACCGGTTTTATTTTATATATATATATACTTACATGTATTTATATATATATATATATATATATATATATATATATATATATATATGTATGTATGTATATAATGAAATATACATCTTAGTTACATTTTATTATTTTATAAATATGAATATATATATATATATATATATATATATATATATATATATATATATATATATATATTCATCCACAGACGGACTGTTTCGTTCTATCAGAACTCTTCAGTGTGGCTAGACAGGTAGGATGCTCGAAGCCGGGATCGAAACCCGTCCAACTTAGACTTAGTATTAGACCACTCGTATTCTCTTAAATAAATAACAATCGGTCAAATTAAATAATACATTTATTCCCATCCTGTTAAAAGAATTGATGTAAATCAATGCTCTAAAAAATTAACAGAACTTTTTCAAATCATACAAGAAAATGGATTAAAATAATTATTTCCCATTCACAACCAGACTAAAAAATTGAAAAAAAACATAAAAACTTATTTCTCCAATATAAAAGTAAACCTTTAACTTCAATATTACTGGATTGAATAATATCTTATATAACAATAATTATAACTTATATAATAATATCTTATATATATATATATATATATATATATATATATATATATATATATATATATATATATATATATGCCAAAATAAATGTACATAAGAAATATATTTCATTATATATATATATATATATAGTACTATTTGATGGAGACTCAAACTCGGTTGAGTCGTCATAATAAATTTATTTCGGCGGAGAATATTACTATATTCTCCGTCTCGTCAGATGACTATTTACATGCTTCTCTCTCGTCGCAGAGTAGCAAATATATATATATATATACGTATATATATATATATATATATATATATATATATATATATATATATATGTATGTATTTCTAATTTTAATTTCTTTCAACAAGTGTCTTGGATATGTCACAAAGCAATTTGATGGTGCCGTTCCAGTAATGTAGGCACTTCGAAGAATGCAGAGTACCCCCCTTTAGTGATATCATTCCCAGGTCTCCTCTGATCCAGAGTGGGAGCACCTGATAATGTACTATCTATAGGTAAAAGAGAATCAAACAGTAAAATTTTGATAAATTGAATTGCTTAAGATAGAACTGTTTTCGCATTTAAACTACTTATTTATGCTAAACCGAATTGTTTGATATAGGACTGTTTTGATATTTAATTGTTTGTAAAGAAAAAACTATACTCATACTAAACTTTGCCCAGTCGACTGGGGCTGTAAAATACACCGACTGCTTCTCTGCAGAGGGGTAAGATCCCCACCAACGAGTGTCCTGGATATGACACTAAACAATCTGATGGTGAGGTCCCAGCTGAAGCTTTGGGGAATGCGGAGTACTCCTTTATTGCCATCGCTTCCAGGTCCACTCTGGCCCGGAGTGGTCGCCCATGATAAGGGTCCTATCTATGGGTTGGCGTTTACGGTTTTTATACATTTAAACTGCGTATTTATGTTGAACTGAATTGTTTAAAATAGAACTGTTTTGACATTAAAACTGCGTACTAATGCTACACTGAATTGTTCAAAATAGAACTGTTTTGACATCTAAACTGTGTACATATGGTAAACTGAATTATCTGAAATGAAACTGTTTTGACATTAACTCTGTGTATTGCCCAGTCGGCTGGGGCTGTAGAATACACCGACTGTTTCTCTGAAAAGAGGTAAGACCCCCACCCAGTAATGCTGGGGCCTTGGGGAGTGTGGAACACCCCTTCATTGCCATTACTCCCAGGTCCACTCCGGACTAACGGTATACTTATGCTAAACTGAATTGATTGATTAAACTGAATAGCTTGAAATAGAAATCTTTTGACAATTAAACCGTACTTACATTTAAACTGTGTACTTATGCTAAACAGAATTATTTCAAATAGAACTATTTTTTGACATGGAAACTAAACTAGATTGTTTAACATAGAACTGTTTTGAGATGTAACTGTGTGTCAGCAAAATCTTTACTTATACTAAACTGAATTAGCTGAATTAGAACTGCTTGACTAAACTGAATAGTTAGAAATAGAAATGTTTTCACAATTAAACTGTACTTACATTTAAACTGCGTGCTAATGTTAAACTGAATTATTTGAAATTGAAATGTTTTTGAATTTGAAACTGTACTTACATTATACTGAATTGTTATATATAACTGCTTGTATGGTCTGAAATGGAAATGTTTTTGTTAATTAAACTGTGTACTCATGCTAAAGTGGATTGTTCTCTAATTGGAATTGATTATTTACATAAAAATGGATTTGGCGTTAAATAGCCTACAAAGGTTGATATGCCATCAAACCCAACAAACCAAACCAATCATACTAAACTGAACTGCTTGAAATTTAATTTGGCATTAAATGGCCCGAAAAGAATTAATATGCCGTAAACAAAATAACCAAACCAAACCAAACCTTTCAACATATATATGTATATACATATACACATATATATATATGTATATATATGAATATCTATATGTATATATATATATACAAAGATATACATGCATATATATATATATATATATATATATATATATATATAAATCTTATTTGCATTTCTCTTAGTATATATATATATATATATATAATGAAATATGTTTCTTTCCATTTTTTATGATATATAATATATATTTGTGTGTGTGCGCGTGTGTTTGTGTGTATGTCTTTGTGTTTGTGTGTATATATATATATATATATACAAACACACACACACACACACACACACATATATATATATATATATATATATATATACACTAGTCCCAACATTATTATATGCGAGTTCCTCCCATTAATAGTAAATTGTAAAAATACAAGTTGTTTTTAAATGAATTCAGAAACAGCTCCACTTTGTAACGGCAGAGGAGATTGTGAAAATCCTTATATATATATATAGGTGAAAAAAATGAAAACCCAGACAAATATAAATTTATGAACCGGAGAATTTCGCAAATTCAACCTTTATATATATATATATATATATATATATGCACACACACACACACACACACACACACACACACACACACACACACACACACACTATATATATATATATATATATATATATATATATATATATATATATATATATATATGTCTCAAAATATTTGAAATCATTTGAGATGTAAAGGATGTGACAGTAAAATTGACATAATTTCGTAATTTAATCCCCGGACCAATTCTCGTTCAAATAATCTTGAATATCAACAGATTGAGTAAAAACAACACAAAATTCTATGTTTGACGTTCAAACATCTTTTCTTTTCCAGTAAAACTACATTTCGATACCTGAAAAGTATCATCATCATCATGTCGTGCCGCCAGCACGGATATCCCTGACCCTCTCTCGCCACTTTTCCCTATCATTCATCGCCTCCGGCAGGTCTTCAGCGTTACATCCTGTGTTCTCACATAGTTGCTGTATGTAAGTTCGAGCTGGTCGTCCTGCTTTTGCACGGCCATATGTGGGGGTCCATAGGAGTATATCACTTATGAGCTCGTCCTTGCTTCTCCAGCAGTGTCCCGCGTGTCTGGTTCGTCTAACTTGTATAGTTTTCGTGATGGGGGGCAAGTGTCCGTATAGTTGGTGTCTCGTGGGGTGTTGTCGCCAGGACTTGTTCAATATTGCTCTCAACATTCTTGTGTAATTTCCGTCTCGTTTCTTCTCCAGCCGTTTAGTTAGCGTCCATGTAGTGCATCCATATAGCAGTATCGACACAACCGCTGCCTGGAAGAAACTGCGTTTCATTTTATCGGTTAGGTCTGATTTCCATATGATCGAGAGCCTATCGATAGCCGTCCATGCCTTCGTCAGTCGTGTGTCGATGTCTTTTTCGGTTAATGAGACGCTACTTCCTAAATACAAAACATTAAAAATAGCAATTCAAGATGTTTCTACACACGCTATTAAAATTTGAGATCATTCCAAAGAGAATTGGTCAAGTTATTAGATAACGAATTGATATCGATTTTTCTGAAACAGCGATGTAAGCAGCAATTTTCATGCTAACAATCCTTAAACCTATCGTCAGCCTTTCTTGTTTCCTTAGAAGAAAACAGATATATATAATAATGAATGAAAGACAATTTCTCGCCGTGATTTTTTTCTATTGAGTCTAAGCACTTTCATCCATTTTCTGGCCATTATGAAGAACAAGAATGGGGCATAGGTATTGGGACAAATTGAGAACTGTCTTCAACATCTCTTTTCTAAGATGCTTAGACTTGATTGAGACGTTTTAATCGAGGAGATCTATTGGTTTTAATACTTATATGATTCTTCTCATGTAATTCTGAACTGGTTTTAAAAATACTAATTATTTTTTGAAAGATATTAATTATTCTTTAAAAAGATGTTATTTATTTTTTGAAAGATATTAATTATAAGAAAATAAAAATGAATCATAACTTCCGAGACGGAAAGGGTTGATCATTAGTTGGTTGGGTTTTATGGCATATCAACTTTTGTTGGTTATCTAATGCCAAATCCATTATAGTAGGATAGACTAGGTTCTTCATTCTTGGTGAGGCAACTAGTCTAGGAGAAGGAAAACTTGGGATTCTATTATTTTTAGTTTAATATTGTACAAGGGGTTTAAAAAAAAGTTATATTTCTATGTGAGTTCTTTTATAATATTATGACTTTAAACGTTAACACTTATTCACCAACCCTATCAACACATTATTGAAATCTTCTCCCGGTCGTTTTCGTAAATTCTGTCTACACTTTTCATTAAGACACGAACAGAGAAGTATTAACATTTATTTATCACGTGCCGATAAGAAAGTGTTGACACAGAGAATAAACTTCTGGGGACTGTTTGAAATTATATGATAAACGTGCTTCTACAAGGATGTTAACACTTTTCTAAATCACTCGGTACAATCAAAAGGGATGTAATTTGATACTATATATATATATATATATTACGAACTGTACTGTGTTAAAATTCTGTAAGCAAATATGTATCAGTCACAGAATATATATATATATATATAGTCATCCGCAAACAGAATGTTCTGTTGGATCACAACTCTTCAGTGTGGCTAGACAGGCAGGACACCTCAAGCTAGGATCGAACCCGACTTAACTTTACTCTAGACATGATATTTAACTGCTCAGCCATTTCGACGGAATACGTCAGCTCAGGAATTACAACACATATGTATTAGCTTTCGTTTTTTTTATATTTTGCGCAATCGGATACCAGAGTGCTCAATTCGTTAGAATAGATTTCCCATTACGTGGTTGGTTGCCGTTAATTCCTTCGTGAGAGTGCTCAATCCCCGGGAGGAGCACATATATACACGCACACACACACACACACACACACATATACATATATATATATATATTCTGATTGCAACAATCCATTTCCCCATCCCTCACCCACTCTTCCCCACTCATACTCTCTTCCTTCGTCTCACGCCTTTCTATGAACAGACTACGGAATTATGTGTAAATATGTAAAGATCCATACCCGTACATACACAAATATACGTATATATATATATATATATATATAGTCATCCACAGACAGATCTGTTTCGTTCTATCAGAACTCATCAGTGTGGCTAGACAGTAGTTACCCATAGCTGGGATCGAAACCCGGTTTGCCTCAAACGCCAAGCCGAAGCTTCTAACCATTCAGCCACGAGCAGCCATTAGCTACGAAGTAATACGTGCGAGCAACAGCACATATACAAACATATTAACATTCAATAACACACAAACTTCGGCAGACATTTACACAAATAACCCCCACTTTCCGAACAAAATGATCCATATTAATGATTTTTTAAAAATATTCACTCAGTCCAACCGTTGCAAAATGCATGAAACCCAGGGTCACAGACTCTACCATGTAATATATATATATATATATATATATATATATATATATACTTACATA
>CAUZXS010001791.1:100000-137500 GCA_963585895.1 Sepioteuthis lessoniana
ATTCAGTATATTTTCTTATACATAGAAATTCTACCCCGCATATATTTTGCTATTTTTTTTTTTTTTAATTTTTGTTTGTTATTTTTTGTTTTGTTTCTTTGGGAGTTGGGAGTAAGGGTACCGTTTTAAGTAAACGCACGCTTTCTGTTTAAGTGCTTGAATTTGAATAAAGACTTCTTCTTCTTCTTCTTCTTCTTCTTCTTCTTCTTCTTCTTCTTCTTCTTCTTCTTCTTCTTCTTCTTCATTTGGTTGAGCACACTTCATGCTAATGCTCTAGGGAAATAAAAAACTTTAAATACGTTTCTTTCCCCTGCACTATATTCTATTGCAAGATATACTGAGAGAAAATGTTATATTTGACATCCAACAATAGCGGTCAGGGAGTAACATGTTGGTGAGTGACACATAGTCAATAAGTAACATGTTTGTGAATGACACATTCTAAGAAAGTCACACGTTGTTGATTAATACATGGTCAGGAAGTAACATGTTGGTGAGTGACCCATTGTCAGAAAGTAACATGTTGGTGAGGGATACATTATCAGGGAGTAATATGTTGGTGAGAAGCACATTGTCAGGAAGTAATATGTTGATGAGTGACACATTGTCAGAAAGTAACATGCTGGTGAGTGATACATTATCAGAAAGTAATATGTTGGTGAGAAGCACATTGTCAGAAGGTAACATGTTGGTGAGTGATACCTGGTCAGGAAGTAACATGTTACTGATTGACACATTGTCAGAAAGTAACATGTTGGTGAATGACACATGAACAAAATTCACCGTTGCATAACTATAACTAAATATTTTTTAAGTCAAGAAATCAATCTTTGTACAAACTTTGAAATAAATAAATAAAATAGAATTTGGTTTGGTTTCTTTGTTCCACGGCATAGCAAACTTCGCGGTTTATTCAGTACCAAAACCCTCATTGTAGAAGAAGAGCAGTGATACTATTTAACCTATAGCTAGGAGGATAAAGGGGTTCATGCCTTTTCCAAGGTTATTAGTCAGAAAATGAAAATAACACCATGACTGAAATTCAAATTCGTTTACTTCGAAGCTGCAGTCCAGCTCTTAAATAAAACAAGAATTTGCAAAAATCAATCAATAAATAAATGAATTAAATTATTTACATTATTTCGAAGAATGTCTTGTAGGATATAGAATAGATTCTGTTAATGTTTCGAAGACTGTTCGATCTATCTATGAGTGTCATTCCATAAATAAGGAAAATCTATCTATCTATCTATCTATCTATCTATCTGTTCGTATATTTGTGAATATACGTTTAGGTATATCTGTATATATATGTGTATACATATGCGTATATATATGTATGTAATATATATGTGTGTGTTCACGAGAGAACATATCTCACTCTATTCATATCTATGTTTCTAATAGTAGATATATGTGCATGAATGTATATATATATATATATATATAAGGAAAATAATTCCTACATAAAATTATTTTCATAATATTAGGTCTATCTCGTGTATTGAGCACTTTATTACGTTTTAGCTGAGGTAATTCTGTCAGCGTTTTTTTCTTTTGACATGAAATACTTTATTATTTCCAAGTAGCACGTATGTTTTTCGTCTTTTCTTTTTTTTATTGAATTTTTTTTCCAGATATCAGTTTGTAGAATTTGCAAATTATACGATCTAGGTTTTCTTCACATCAACAGAATTATATATATATATATATATATATATATATATATCACCATTATGTCGTGCTGGTAGCATGGATTTTCCTGACTCTCTCTCACCATTCGTCGCTATCATCCATTGCTTCCAGCAGGTCTTCTTGACTATATCCTGAATCCGTACAGTGCTGTTGTAGATAGGTTCTGGTTGGTTGTCCTACACTTGCTCGTCCATGTGAAGGGGTCCATTTTAGAATGTTGCTTATGTATTCGTCTTTAATTTCCATCAGTCTCCCGCATGTCTTGTTTGTCTTATTTGGATGGTTTTAGAGACTGGAGGTAGGTAGCCGTACAGTTATTGCTTTCTGGCATGTTGCTTCCAGGATTTGTTCAATCGCCAATGACCCCGGAGGCTGAGGTTCAATCTCAGATCGAGTCCAACCAAAGACTCAAAAAAATGGTACTTGATGCTTTCTTGCTTAACACTCAACATTATAAGGTAAGCATCAAGGATTAAGTGGAGCAATCCAGGGAAAGGAATAGCGCCCTCCCCTATACCTCGATGTAGTTGTCATTGAAAAGGGGGCCTTCGGGTCACCCTCGACTCCGGTCACTATCTTTATTTTTTTTCTATCTATCTATCTATCTATCAATCTATCTATCTTCACGGGTGTGTGTTTGTGTGTGCGTGAATGAATATTCTCAAGTGTTGTTCTCGAATACGATTGAGTATAAGGTTGATTTTTCTTTGGCTTCGTATAGAAAGCCAGGTTGGTATATATCAAAATCCACCCTTATAGCAAAATGCGACACAAGTTCATTTTTTAAATGGATTTCAACTTATTTGAATTCAGAGTTTTCTTTCTCCCAGGCTAGTTGCCGTGCCAAAACTAGAGCCCAGTATGCTCTATGATTTACTAATAGTTTGGTAAGAACATGTTCTCATTTGTATCTCAAGGGCATTAGCACAAATTGAAAATCAAACAAACCAGTCCATTTCCTCGATTGATAGTTCTCTGTAACATCACACGCGTTCCATATATATATATATATGTATATATATATATATATATATATATAGAGAGAGAGAGAGCGTATGTTCGCCAATGATCCAAGAGACTTAGTTTCAAGTCCAGGTCGAGTCACACCAAAGACATAAAAAGTGGTACTTGATGCCTCCTTGCTTAACACTCAGCATTATAAGGTACAGATCAAGAGTTAGTGGAGCAATCCAAGGAAAAGAGTAGCGCCCTCTCAACACATCGGAGTTGTAGCTAATGAAAAGGAGCATTCAGGTCGCCCCTGACCATGGTCGGCCAACTATATATATATATATATATATATATATATATATATATTACTTCACTAGACGTGCAACCAATCCCTTCGCAGGGGCAGGATACGGCACAAGGTCAATATTTTAAACGGAGTTTAACAAGTTTGAATTCAGTTTTCCTTTTCCTAGACCGGCTGCCATACCAAGATTAGATAGGCCTGTCTGCCCTACTATTTACCCATAGGTGCAGATAGAGAATTATTGAATTCATGCCTTTCTCAATGGTATTAGTAATATTTAAAATGCAAACAGTTTTTCCAGGATTTTCTACAATGATATCCATTACACGACGAGTGCCTCTCAGAGAGAGAGAGAGAGAGAGAGAGAGACATTGTGATAGATTAATCTGAAGATTCTATTGAACATAATACATTTTTTCAGTGCATCTTTAGTTTCTCGCCTTTTCTCATATATATATATATATATATATTTCTAAATCATGTAATATATATAAATATATATCTACATTTTTTCAGTGATATATTGGGTACTAGCCTTTTCTTACTTATATATATATATATATATATATAAATTCTTACTAAAGTACAATATATATATACATACATTTTTGCAGTGAATATTTAGGTTCGAGCCTTTTCAAACTTATATATATATATATATATATCATACTAAAAAAGAATATATATATATATATATATATATATATAATACTTAAGTTAGAAATTAAATTTTTGCATTTATAATATTGTCCGTCCGGTAACAGGTTTGTATTCTGTCATCAGACAATGTCGTTTTCCTTTCTTCATATTATGGGCACTATTTTTGGGCCTCTACCATGACGTGATTATGTCTCGGATATCAATTCGCTATTATGGGCGGAATCAATATTCGCTGGTACCCCAATAACTATTACCTTGAACCAGACTTTTACGATCGACTCTGCCTTTAGACTTTCTTCGAAGATTGATTTTTACTCGGTAGCTTTGTATGTGTGTGTGTGTGTGTATGTGTGCGTAAAAGCGTGTGTGTATCGAGGCTAGGGTTTGCAGAGTAGCGTGTGTGTTGTTAGACGTAGCAACAGCTCCCCCGGAATTGTCTGCAGTAGCAGCAGCAAGGGCAGCAGCAGTCGGTAGGGTCAGAGCGTTATCAAGCGTCGTCTGAGTAGAAGCTTGCTTCTGCGAACAATGAAATTCTAACTCTCGAAACGGCACAAGGCGTAAATCAAGTGAAAAAGATGAATTTTCCTCACACGTCATCAAAATAAGAAAAGGCTTCAAGAAATATAATCTGTTTGATCACAAACTAAGGAGAAATTAGATTGGATGAATTAAAAAAAAAGGAGAGTAATAGAAAAATCTAAAAAAATGAATAAATTATCTATCTTGTTTTGTTTTCTCTTTTTCCATATCTATCTATCTATCTATCTCAGTTTCACTCTCTCTCTCTCTCTCTCTATCTCTCTATCTATCTATCTATCTCTCTCTTCCTTTACTCCCTTTGTCTCTCTCTCTCTCTGACTCTCTTTCTCTCTTTCTCTATCGTCATCGCTATTTGTCTATCAATCTATATCCGTCACTAACAGTTCATCTCTCTCTCTTTATCTATGTCTTTCTCACCGTCTCTCTCTGTCTCTATCTGTCTCTCATATATATGTATGTATATATTCATCGTTCTTAATCTATCTATCTATCTCTCTATATATATATTTATCATATATACATATATATGTATGTATATATTCATCGCTCTTAATCTATCCATCAATCTTGATATATATATATATATATCAAGATATATATATATATATATATATATATATATATATATATATATATATATATATATATATATATATCCCATACAGATACTCTATGTATTTATTTAAATTTTTACATCTATCTATCTATCTATCTATCATGTCGTGCTGGTAGCATGGATATCCCTGACCCTCTCTCGCCACTTTTCCCTATCGTTCATCGCCTAAGGCAGGTCTTCTGGACAACATCCCGTATCCTCACATAGTTGCTGAATGTATGTTCGTGCTGGTCGTCCTGCTTTTGCACGGCCATGTGTGGGGGTCCATAAGAGTACATCACTTATGAGTTCGTCCCTGCTTCTCCAGCAGTGTCCTGCATGTCTGGTTCGTCTAACTTGAAAACTTGAAATATATATCAACCTTAATATGTACATATTAATTTCCGTTATGCAATTATTAGGAATTTTCTTGAATACATATCTAATATCTATGTATATACGTAAATCAAAGAAAAAGATCACAAAATATGAATATGTGACAGACAAATTATTAGTCCACCTTTTGTATATATTTATAACATTTTAATTTTCGGTTATTGAAATGTTACAATACTAAAGACTTTCTTAATAAATAATACCTAAAATTATCAACTTTTATTATATACGTTACAGATGAAATAATATGGTATTTTTGATTTACAAGAAAGTTTATGATATTTTATAAATTCTCCAAACTATGTATAAAATATGCATGAAATATGTATAAATATGAACAAAATTTTTATAAATATTTAAAAAGTATGTATAAATATGTATAACTAAGTATAAACTATGTATAAAGAATGTATAAAATATGAATAAAATATGCATAACTATATAAGAATATGTATAAAGTATGTATAAAATACGTATAAAATACGTATAGATATGTATAAAATATGTCTAAATTTCTCCAAACTATGTATAAATATGTATAAAATATGTATAATATATGTATAAATATGTATATGCGTAAATATGTATAAATATATATAAAATGCGAATAAAATATATATGAAATATGTTTAAATATACACAAAATTCATATATATATTTAAAAAGTATGTATAAATATGTATGAAATATGTAAAAATATATATAAAGTATGTGTAAGTAAAGCTGGCGAACTTAGTCGAGGGTGACCCGAAGTCTCCCTTTTCAATAACTACCACACCCAGGAGTAGCGGATTGCTCCACTTTACCTTTGATCCCAACCTTATAATGTTGAGTGTTAAGCAAGGCAGCATCAATTACCATTTTTTAAGTCTTTGGTATGACTCGAACTGACCAGACCATTGATGAACACTCTACTCATTTGGCCAATGTATGTATAAATATGTATAAAATTCTCCAAACTATGTATAAAACTAAACTACATCCGATGGTGAAGCTCTAGTTCTGTATCTTTGAGGAGTGTGCAGTCACCTCTTTGTCGCCATTAATCCCAGGTCCACAATGACCTAAATTAATATTACCTGTTAAGGTTTCATCATTCGGTTGAATTAATCTGTTCAAAATATAATTATACTATGTAGGAATGATTATCATTATTCCTGTTTCATACTAATGTTTAATATATAAAAGCTAGTAACATATTCGTATGAAAGAGGAATAATGATAATTTTCAGTCACATTGATGATACACTTCTAAGGAGATCAGCAGTTCTACAAAGTGCCATTTTTTGTCCTTTTTTTGGCTGTGAATACCAGGTATCTTGTTTATGCGTTTGTTTGTCCCTTTCATAGTCATACCTAGTGCTTCCACTATAACTGGAACGTTCGTAGTGTTATATTTTGACCTTCCACCCGGCCCAAAATGCCATTCAAGGTCATGCACCGGAAGGAAGTGACACATTCTAATGACAGATATGAGAGGAAATCGCGTGGGCGGAAATTGGCTGATGAAATGGGACGAGCTAAAAAATTCCCATGGTACACTCATAGACTGATGCAACGGAAGAGAGTGACCTCTGAACTACATGACAGTTATTTCCGCTTGATGACGATTAAACATTCGATTTTCAAGATTCGATTTCAAAAATTGAGTGGGCGTCGAACGATTATATAATTCAGTTGAGTTCGACGTGCCAGTGGAGTTGCCAGTAGAGTTCCAGACAGTTGGAGAAGAGATGTGGTAGGGAAAGCCACACCCGACCGAGGGGGCTCTCGGGAACCCCGATGGAGTTTGGGGTCCTGAGAAGATGCTGATAAGATGCAGTAAAGAAAACCAGCATCCAGCAGAGTGGGCCCTAGGCCTCCGGTTGAGCAGCCCTAGAGAACAAGAAAGACATAACGTGACGGTCATAACAGTGGGGTCAAAATGTTACAGTTTGTGTTTGGTCTCCAGCTCCTTCTCACACACAAACCTTGAACAACCCTTTCGAACCCTTGCAATAAAGTGAGAGGTAAATATTTTTATATAGAAGTCTTCCTGCGTCGTTTATTACTGCGTCTGTCTTTGTCACTGCGTCTTAATTATTGAGTCGATATGATGCTGTAGATGACGATATAACACGTAGTTTCAAAGAGTCACTTTTCTAGGTCTTTGAATTTATTTACTCTATCATACTCTTCGATTGATATCTAATTATCAGTTTTTCATATTGTTATATAATTAAAGAATGATTTTTTATATTAATCACTTTTCGTTAATTATATTTTATCATTCAGTTTGGTTGGGCTATGAATTATTCGGCTCTTAGTTCAGGTGCATAGCAAAGGATACAGTTTACGCTCATGCGCAAAGGATATGATAATCACAATTAATAATAAACCCCAGATAGGAAACGGGGCTGGGGTATGAATGACGTCATGCCAGGAAGCGATTGTCCTGAGAATTTGAAGATCTTGAAAAACAGTCAGTTGGGAGTTAACTTTGGACCATGTAGGCAGACAGTTGGGCTCTCTGCCATTGAGGCAGGCAGTCGAAGTTGAGGATTTCAAATTGGACCATGCAGGCGGACAATTGAGCTTCTGCCATTGGGGCAGAGAATGGAGTTCTCTGCCATTGAGTTGAGTTTCTACCGTTGCGGCGGCGGTTAAGTTTTTCGAGTCCCGACCCGCGATAATGAATTAAGATCTAAAACACCACGAGATGTGCCGAACGTTGGAGGTGTTGTTTGCATAGTATAACACGAAAGACTTTAAGAATTGTCTCTCACCTAGTATCGAAGAGACGAAGTCAGAAATTAATAAACGATTCGTACCTGAACATCAGAGTCTGCCTGTGTTTTGCCTGTGTTTTTGCATATGTTATATACTGTTATTATTGATATCATTATGATGGTTGTGAGTATACAACAATATCAATTAGAAGGCATGTTTTTCTTTTGTAGATTTTAATAAGACATAGAAATCTTAAATATCTTGTCTATTGCTCTGTATTTTTCCATATTTAGATATAATTTTTACTTTTTGAGAGTTTTTCACGTCAACGTTAGCTGATGGTCTTTCACTGAAGTTTTAATGACAGCAATTCCCCTCAAGTCTCCAGGACTCTTCTCAGTATTCTGGCTTATCTCAATAATGCTGTAGTTTGGATGGTCTCCACTCGTCCTCTTATTTCCAAGTCCTTTAGTCCTTGTATCAATTTTTTGGTGACAGTACCAAGAGCATCAATTACAATTGGTATATTCGTCACTTTCAAGTTCCACAGTTTTTTTTGAATTCTCTAACAAGGTTTATACTTTTTTTTTTTTTTTTCGCTTTTTTCAATTTTACTCTGTCGTCAGCTGGGACAATAAAGTCCACAATTCTGCAAGTTCTCCTTTTTTGTTGTTGATTATTATAAGGTCTGGTCGTCCAGCCGAGATTTGGTAATCAGTTTATATCTCAAAATCCAAGAGAATTTTGGGCATCTCATTCTCTAGGACGGATTCTGGTTTGTGCATACAACATTTGGTAGTATGGTCAAATTCCAGTTTTTTGCACAGTTCCTAGTAGATCACCTTGCCCATCTAGTAGTGTCTCGTCTTATACTCTTTATGGGCCAATTTGCTGTATTCGCTTATGTGGTTGATCGTTTCGTCTCTATCACCACATAACCTACATCTGCTGATTGTTGCATCTTCTCTATTCTTGCTTTGATATGATTGGTCCTTTTGTTGTTTTGTGTTGCTATTAGAAGAGATTCAGTTTCTCTCTTTGAATTTCTCTTTCTTAGCCACGACCACGTTTTCTCGTGTGAGATGACACTTGTTAGTCACTTAAAACGTCCATAGAGTTGTTTTTCTTCCCATTTATAATTATTATTTTACTCCTTTGAGAGTTTTTCACATCAGAGTTAACAAATGGTTTTCCACGGGAGTTTGAGCGACAGCAAGTCACCTAAAGTCTACACAACTCTTCTCTATTCTAACCGATCTTTGTAATCTTAGTCTGGATGGTCTCTATTTGTTTTGTGATTTCAATGTTTTCTAGTCCTTTTACCAATTCTTTGGGATCGTTCCAAGTTCACCAATTACAATTGGTATCATTGTCACCTTCATGTTCCATATATTTTCAGTTCTCTCTTTTCACTTTTTTTTGATTTTACACGGTGGTCTGTCAGGACGGCAAAATCTACTATTCGGCAGGTACTCTATTTTCTTTTTTTCTTTATTATCCTTCGGTCTGGTAATTTAGCCAAGAGAAGGTAATCTGTTTGTCTCTCAAAACCCGAGAGAAGTTTTTGCGTCTCGTTCTCCAGGATTGCGTATATATCACTTGTTCGCATGGTCAAATTTAAATTTCTTGATCAATTCCTAGTGGATCCCCAGTCGTGTCTAGACTCATATTCTTTTTGCGCAAATTTACTGCATTTGCTAATTATATGATTGATTGTTTCATCTCTTTCACCACATAACCTACACTTGCTATTTTGTTGCGTCTTATTATCTATCGTTTCTTTTTCTTTTTTTTTTTTTGTTGTTGTTGTTGTTCGCTGGAACAGCAAAATCCACTAGACGACAAGTTTACTCTTTTTTTTAAATTATCACTTGGTAATCCGTTTGTATCATAAATGTTGTAGACCAATAAAAGGTCCGGAAGAAAGACACGAACTCTGGATTACATGAAACAAGTGGAACGGAAGTATAAATACAGCATAGATAAAAGGGTGTTGAACGTCAGTCTGACTGCCAAAGTGTTTGGCTGGAGTTAACTCAACTTTATTTCTTTGTAAATACAAAGAAGGCACGAGGCCTTGTGGTTTTGAGGGAGGGGAAGGGAGCGGTCATGCTATAACTGTATTTTCTATGGGGAACCTAGCTAGCCACATTCGCCGACCCATTCAACAATACAATATATAATCACTCGTCCATCGCCATACACGCAGCAGCCACCACAATACCGCATTTGCTCTATGAAAAATTCCTACTTAAAACCCGAAACTTATGCATGATTTTATTTACAATGTATGATTTTGATGGATATGCTGGGAATGGGAGAAAAAACCCCGAAAAAACATATATACACGAAAAACAAGGAAAAAGTTCCCCGTTTGGTTTCCCTCCCATCCCCCCGTCTATAAAATTGGAGGCCGACTGTTTTCCGGGTCGAAAATACCGGAAACAAGCCGGACCTACCCTAGGTGGGGCGGGGTTCCTACTCTACAGGGATAAAAGAATTAAAAGGGTCGGGTTCGGCATGGGTCGATAGAAGCGGGTGATTTGATTTTATACATATGAATGTTCAAGATCTTCAAAAAGCGGACTGGGATACAGGTTGAGGTACAAAAATAATGGGGTTGGGGAAGATCTTGAGTGCTAGCGACTAAATGACGGGGACAATGACTCACAACATACTGCTAACTAGGTTGCAAGGGGAAAAACAAAACAAAGCAAAATCCTACTTACCAAGGGTGGGGTCCCTAGGGACCCGTTCCATAGACGCCATGGGTAGGCAGAGGCGGGAAGGATGACTCCAACATTGCCCCCTTTCGTACGACCAAGCTCGCTGCAGTCACCCACCTTTTGCTGAATGTTATGCGATCCAAGCGTTTTCTATCGCATCTGATTTTGACCCTCAGCTGATGCCGAAAATACAAGACCAGATAACGATGAGAAAAGTTTGCATCGTCATACAATCCCTTGTTTCGCGTCGTCCAAATCACCATTCTAGCTACAGCTAGGATCGCGAGAAACACCACACGCTTCTCACCGTGATACGGAGGAAGAACGTTGTCTACAACGTAACCAACGTCGAGCAGCACAAGCTGTTTGGGTTCGATGCGAGCCGTCCACTCCCCGACGTGATCCCAAAACGGGCGGACTCGCTCGCAGTAGTAGAAGGCGTGCTCAGCCGTTTCTTCTAAGCCACTGCTGCAGCGAGGGCAATCAGGCATGTCTGCCAGGCCCGCCTTGAAGTTCAAGCCGCGAAGGGATAACGCATTCCGAACAAGTCGCCAGGTGAGCGAGAACTCGGAGTTGTTCAAGAAGCTCGATCCTGGCGCCCAATTCCAGTGAGAGCGGATCTCCTCCGCCGTCCAGCCGTGCCGCACGCTGAGAGGATCAGAAGCGGAACCCACCACTAATTCCCGATACAGCTCCTTCCGAGGCCATGAAAGGTCACTGGACCCAAGAAGGTTACGAAGGGCCTTTCGGCACTCGCGGACAAACAGTGCTTCGCCCAAAGGCCTACGTCGACCTTCAGCCTTTGGGTCTGACTTGAGGCGAGGAAAAGTCCGACTCGCCTTTCGTCTCCACACTGAGTCCCCCGTCAAGACACGGCCCAGATATGCAAGTCTTTCAGCAAGCCAGTGGCTCTCCAGATCAGGCATACCCAGACCCCCGTTGCGTGTACGTTGGATACAGACCTGTCTACGGACCATCGGCCTTGCACCTCCCCAGACAAGTCTGGAGAGGGATCGTTGCAGTGCCAACCGATGTGCCTTAGGCAGAGGGAGTACAGCTAATCGGTAAAGGATCAAGGGGAAGACGTACGCGGCGCACGCCTCCGCCCTGCCCTTTAAGGACAACCTCCTTGAAAGCCAGATTCCCACCTGAGCATTCACCTTAGCATGTACCTCCGACCAATTTCGCTCCAGTTGGAGGTCGGGCCCAAACCACACCCCGAGGATGCGGATGGGTCCGTCACTCCAGCGGAAGGGCCCTGGAAGAGTATTGCTACCCCTCCAAGCACCAAGCCGCAAACCTTCGCTTTTGTCAAAATTGACCTTGGCCCCTGCAATCCGCTCATACTCGACAACCGCCTCTTTCACAGCCTCTATATCCCGGAGGCGGGATACGAAAACTGTGACGTCATCAGCGAATTCGGAAACCCTAGCCGCAAGGCGGCCAACGAATGGGATACCGCGCAGTGCCGGACTTGTCCCTTCATCCCTAAGCCTGCGCAGGAGGGGCTCCAACGCGAGGACATAGAGAAGAGGAGACAGGGGGCAGCCCTGCCGGACCGATCGCTCGATCGCGATCACCCCCGAACGCCTTCCGTTCACCTGCACCACTGCCTGAGGGTTGTGGTACATCATGCTAATCCATCTGCGGAACTCCGGTTTGAATCCGGCAGTCTCCAAAACAGACGCCAAGAACCGATGGTCTACCCTTTCGAAGGCCTTGGACTGATCTAAACTGATCAGCGCGGATTCGGTGTCGTCTTTTATCCCCTCTAGGACCTCGCGAATCAAGTGCAGGTTGTCCTGGATCGATCTTCCCTTCACAGCAAAGGTCTGTTCGGGGCCGATCAGATCACTAATGACAAGCTGTAAACGATTCACTAAGACCCGGGCCAAAATCTTTAACTCTGTGTTAAGCAGAGTTATGGGCCTGTAATCGTCTAAACCCTCCCAAACATGCCTGCCACCTTTCTTCAGCAATGTGATCACGCCCTTGGTAACGCTACCAGGGATGGCTCCCTGGGCGAACCAATGGTTGAACATATCCGTCAGAATAGGCACAAACATGTGCGACATCCTCAAGTACACTTCGTACGGCAAACCATCTAGTCCCGGCGACTTGTTGAGGCCGACCTGCTTCAACGCATCACGGACTTCGCATTCAGTAACCACACCCTCGCAGCTAGCCGCTTCAGCCGCCCCAAGACGGGGGAAGTCGGCAAGATAGCTACGAAACTCCCGGAGCGGGAGATCAGTGCAGCGGGCAAAGCGATCCCGAAAGTGCGCCCGAAAGGCGTCACGTATCTCACGACCTGATCGCAGCAGACGCCCGTCCGGGGTCTTCACAGATGCGATGTACCGATCGGGGAACCTTCGCACTTCTTCTTCACGCGCAGTCGCGTTCGATTTCACAGCTTCGTTGAGAACTCTTTTTAGCCTAGATCTAACTACTGATCCCTTGTAGCGCTCGCTACTCTCACGCTCAAGGTCCCTCCTAGCTAGCTCTACACCTAGGGAGTCCCCCCCAGCCACCGCCCGGGTAAGTCTATCATCTATAGATTTCGCCTCCGCGGTCCTATCTAAGTTGAGCTGTCGACCGTACTTGGTGGCGAAATCTCTAATCCTATGCTTAAGAGAAACCCACCACCTATTCCCGGTAACCGCCCCCACTAACGCCCGCTGAATTAGGGATTCCAGCCGGTCCCGGAAGTCCCGTATCTCCAGTAAGGAGGTATTGAACTTCCAGTAGCCGGCTAGACTAGGTTTATTAACTAACCGCAGACTGACTCTAATGAGTTTATGGTCAGTCCACGCTATCAAGTGGAACGTGGGACAACTAACAAAATCAATGTCAGCTCTTCTCACTAACACTCTGTCCAAGTAGGAACCTACTTTGGCAGAGGGTGAGCTATCTAGCCACGTCCACATCTCCCGCCCTGGGTGATCAAGACGAAACCTGTCGACGAGACCGTGACGAGTCACGAAGCCGACAAGGCTGCTCTCACACCTTCCCGCACTACTAGCTCCCCGACCGACCTTATCTATCTTGGGATCAAGGATCGCATTCCAATCACCCATTAAGACTAGCCGCTTCGTATCGTCCAGGAACGACGCCAACCGACGAAAAAAGGAAACCCTCTCCGCAGCGATATTGGGCGCATAAACCGCAACCAGACGAAACTTGAAACTTTTCACGGCAACATCGGCCACAACCAGCCGGCCCTCGTCACCTGCAAAAACAACGTCAACATCAGCATCAAGGCTGCGTCCAACTAGCAAAGAGACCCCAGCGCTGGTGCGGCTGCCGTATGCTGAGAAAACGTTAAAGTCGCTTTCCAGCACCCGACAGTCGGCACCGCAAGTGAAGTGAGTCTCCTGCACTGCAGCAACATCCACTCCGAGGTTCCTGAGTTCAGCAAGCAAGCGCGTACACTTGCTTGAATCCCTCAGTCCCCTCACATTCAAACTGGCAAGGTTTAAAGCCATCAATCCAACTTACCTTACTCAGTGTCGACTACGGGCCGGAAATCCTTCGGGGTGAGGATGCCGACGGCCTGACGCAGGGAACCGGTGCCGAGCTCAGTACTCACTCGGTCGTCCCTGCTAATTCCTCCGACATCCATGGGATACCTCAGTTTTAGGGACCTATAAAATGATGGGTGAACTAAAATCGGGACCCTGCCCGAGCAAAAAGGAAGCATTTTTTTGAGGGAGGAATGCTCCAATTCCGCCAGCCTTAAATTTGCACAGCTGGCTTCCTGAATGAAGCGCCACAGCTCCCTTGTACGGGTACCAGCTGCACGAACAAAGGTGGTCACCTTGGCTGCATCCCTAAACAAGTATGGGTTTGCTATGGATTTTTCATTGATGGATTTGAATGAAAATAGTGGTTTCAGAATTGTCTTTAATTGATGATCTGTGATTTTAGATGGGTCTGGTTCTGAACAAAGGGTGATTTCAATTAATGGTTTTCGGACTTCATTTGTGGCTGAATGAGTCCTTGTCTGTGTGGGTGACGGTGATGGTGATTGTCCAATTCTGTTGACTGATCTGGATCGGGAGAACATTTTGGGAGTTGTGATTGGAGAGAGAGAAGGAAGAATTGGTAGGAGGGGGGGTTCTTTTTGTATATGTTGAGCTGGGGAGTGGAGGATTTGCGCTGGGCGTTGTGGGTTATTTTGTATGATTGGTGATGGTCCTTGGATTTTTTCTGTGGGTTTCTGGGGTTGAGTGGGCATGGGTTGTTGTGGTTTTTCTATTTGTGGTTGTTGTTTCCTTGGTTTTGGTGTACACTGTTTTTTCTCCCCATCCTTGTCTGAATCCCCGCTGTCTCTTCTCCTTTTTAAATTATACGATGTTTCCATCTCTTCTGGTTGGTTTTTGTTTTTCTTTTTTATTGGTGTCTCTGTTGTTACTGGTGCTGCTGCTGATATTTTAGTAGTTTCTGTTGTTTTTGTTGGGGATGTTTTTTTCTTTTTGCCCCCTTTTACTAGAGTCCACCCTTCTTCTTTATCGGGTTGGACCCCTGTTTCCGTGTTGGTATTTTTCTTGGCTGCTGTAGTAGTAGTAGTCGTGGTTGTTTTCGTGGTGGTATTCGTTGTATCGTTGGCGGTGGTAGTCGTTTTGTTTGTGGCGATGGTGGCTTTCTGAGGGCAGGACCGCGAGAAGTGTCCTAATTGCTTGCAATACCAGCAAAGCGGTTTCCTGCCCTCTACGATGACTGTCATTGTTGTGTCTCTGTACGATATGATATGAGGTATTGTATTAAACCCTCCCCTATCTAGTATCATGGTGAATAAAAAATCACCGTATGCCGTGCCATGCGCTGATTTGATTTGCATATAGTCTTCTACGCCGCCGTATGAACTTAGATAGGCGGCGATGACGTCTCCATTAAGTTGCATCGACACGTTGCATACGGTGACTTTTATTCTTCTTTTTCCTCTGTATTCTGGCTGAAGCCGGAAGTACTTTGTGGTTATATTTTGTGTGGCCAGTTTCTTGGCGATTTCTTCGGATGGGAGCAAGACATCCCAGGTTGCAAAACTCCTTCGGTAAAAATACTTACCTGGGATGCCTGCAGTTTGGAGCAATTCCTCAAATGATTCCTTTTTGAGGCCAGCCAGTCTCCTGGTCCTTAAATCTGTCACTACGAACGACAGAGTCTTAGGCTCAACAGCCTCTACCAATTCAGGTATGGGTAAAATTTCGTTTTCTTTGAAATACTTTGCGTATTTCCTGACTCTGTCGTTCTCGTAGTCTTCAGGTGTTTTCTTCTTTTTTTGTAATTGCGACGACCAGGAGACTGGCGTTGCCGGTGGTTTTTGCGCTGGTTGTATGGCCGATGAAGATAATGATAAGTCTTCCGGCTTCGGGGAGGGTTCCGTGTTAATAAATATGTCCTGTGATAAGTTTATCTCGTTTGGAATCCGAGATGTTTCCCCCATAGTTGCGTTTTAAAAGGGCAACCAGGGGGAATGGTGTTTAAAATGCGAATGGACTTCAACGAGTGAAATAAATGTTCGATGAAAAAATGGCGGTCGTTTTGTTTTGTTTTGTTTTAGTAAAACAATGAAGTCGAGTCGAGGTTTGACCCTCCTCACACACAAACAACAATAACAATTGTTTGAGGGGGGTCACGAAACAATAACTATAATACAACGATAACAATAATTTTCAACAATAACAATAATTTTTTAACAATATTAACTTACTTTTCTGTAGAAAATTAAACACAGTCCAAAACGGCTGAAGTTATCTCAACACCGAGAGGAATATTCTCCCGGTATTCATAGTAAGAGGAAGAGTTCATTATAGTCCGTAAGGTAGGTACCATAACAATATAGTCCCAGAGAATTTTAGGGGTCTCATTTCCTTAGACAGATTCTGGTTTGTGCATATACCATTTGGTTGTATGGTCAAATTTTAATATCTGGCACAATTTCCAATGGATGACCTCTCCCACCCTGTCGTGATTAGTCTTGTATTCCTTTTGTGCTAGTTTACTGCATTCGCTTACCATCTGATTAAACTTTTCATCTCTTTCTCGGCATCACCTTCACTTGCTTTTTTGTTACGTCTTACCGTTGTCGCTTTAACATGATTGGTCCTAATAGCGTTGTTTTGTGCTGTTATTAAAAGAGATTCGGTTTCTCTCTTAATATTTTCCTTTCTAAGCCATGTCTTTGTTTTCTCGTGTGTCATCTGATCAGTTTGTTGCTTGAAATATCCAGACAGTTGTTTTCCTTCTAATTTCTATTTCCTTGTTTTTATTGTTTTTCTCTTACCAATGCTGTTATTTGCTACTTTTATTAGTTTTTCTTTACTCTTTTTAATGTATTCTTCGAATCCTAGTATTAATGATTCTACGCAATCCCCAATACTGGTGAGTCCTCTTTCTCCTTCTTTCTTGTCATATAGAGTCTATGTGATTTCTCAAGTGTAAGACCATGTGTATAGTTGTCAAATTTCTTGTCCTCTGGTCCATTTATCTAAGTTCCTCTTTCGTCCATTTTCAGAAGGGTCCCGAGTATCTCACAAGGAGAACTACCAAGGTGTTTATTCCTTTGATAAGATTTCTGCTGCAGAGCTTGGTTTCAAAAAGCTTTCTCGTTGGTCTGGGCTACTCCTTTCTTATTTTTTTCTTTTTTTTTTTTTTTGATGATGTCTGCTTCCAATATTTCCGAGTACTTGTTGCTTTCCTTTTCTCCGAACGTTCTGTTTCTTCTTTGATTTGGTAATTATATTCCTTTTGCTGTTTCTCTTTTCCTACTTTTCATTAAGATCATCGTTTATTTTTAATGCCAGATTCAATTCCTGTATTCTGGCAGTAGATTCTTATTTTCTGTGTCATAGTCTCCCGCTGTTTTTCATTTTAACAAACACCTTTATCTTATTTACATACATTAGATGATTAATATAGTCTTGGGATCTTTTTAATTTGTAGCCTCCCATGCACTTTCTAACAACGAAGTTGAGTTGCATATAACGAATAGCAGTGGCGAGGGTGAGTCTTTTGATTTTTACCTCAGCAAGGGCTTGGCCACCCGCTGTCAATTTCACCCTCCTTTTTTTCATGGCGTTCGTGATAAAGTTTATCATTTTGTCGGATATTTTGTACATTTTGAGACATTATATTACCCACATTTTTGAGACCATATCATAAGCCTTTTTATAATCAATCCATGCGAGGGCAACATTTTTTTTTGTCTTGTTTCGATTTTTTTGCGAATGTGCTGGTCTCTTTGTATATTTACTGGGCCATTTGTTCCTCTTGTTCCCTTGTGGCATTATTTTTTGTTCTTCCGGAAATAGTTGGCGGCATACAAGCCAGCAATGAATTTCTTCTTTTATTTGTGCTGTCAGGATTTTTACATTATAGGTAAATAGGTTATCGGTCTTTTGTTGTTGGGAATGATCCCTTCTTTGGGGTCCGTCTGGATCGGGGTAGTTTTCATTTTTGTCATCCATTCAGCTATGCTTGCTTCTTGTAGGCATTTACTCAGTTGCAGGGCCAATCTGTTGCGAACGGAAGTGAATTTTTAAACTAGAATCCATGTATGCCATCATATCTTGACGTTTTCTATCTTGGTATTTTACACTTAACAAGTTCAGGTATATGTTCACCTTTGGGTCTTCTTTAAGTTCTTCCAATTCTTTATTTATGTAATTAATCCCTTCAGCCTTTCTGCTATGTTCCTTCCTTTTCCCTATTTTATTCCAAAATTATATTTTACTTTCGAATCTGGTGCTTGATTTGTCCTTGAGTCACCTCTACCAACTTGTTCGTAGTATTGTCTTTCGTTATTTAGAAAGGTCCAGTTTCCTTAATATTGCTTGACCTTGTCCCGCTAACTTTAAGTCTCCCTTCTTTCGCCAATATCATTCGATTTCTTTCTCCTATTATTATTATTATTATTATTAAATAGGAAGTTTCTTGAAACCATGTAATAGCTCGTAAAAAGACTTCTGGATTAAGTAAGCCACGGTTTGACATGGTATAAAACCAAGAAACCAAACAACCAACCAATTCGGTCCTTATGATCATTCGGTTTGGTTTCTTTGATTAATGACACATCAACTTTCGTGGGTTATTTAACGCCAAAGCCATCATTGGAGAAGAACAGTAGTGATACTATTTAATCTATTGTCGGGAGGATAAGGAGGTTCAGATCTATCCCAAGGGTAATAGTCTGAAAATGAAAGTGGAGTTCAAACTCAGCTACTTTGCCACGGAGAATCGCCAGTGAGAATCAAAAGCATGAACATTGAACCAAAATAGTCTTATATTCTTGAATGAATTTATCTAAAGATGTAGTTTGTCATATTTTTGTGATTTAATGGTAAATATCTGAAAGAGCGTTTTTTTTTTCAATAGTTAAATCTTTAAATTAAAAAAAAGTCTTTCAACAATTCATCTAAAATTCTTGCTAAGAAATGCTTATGGTGTCTTAAAAGGCGGATTCATATGGCTACTTCAAAGCATTGCTAAATTGTCAGGATGGTTTTCATGTCCGTCTTCATAAAATTCTTAACAGCCTTTGCTGTCTTTGGCAGTAAAAAAACATCATCTGCTTGTTCAAATACTTATTGTAATTACTTTATTATAAAACGTCTTTATGACTGTACTGTATCCGACAAAATGATCTTTCTGGTTAAAAACATAAATAAATGAGTTAACTCTGATTCTATTCAAAATTTAATCTTACTATAAAAAACGTTTTCCATTTTCTTTTCTTATTGCCACCAATTTTGTTTTAAAGATTTTATCGTTCAAGTGCTTGCCCTCACGAAATATACACGCTTGAAGCCTTATCCTCAAGGTTTGTCACTGATATTGCTTCGATGTCGAATAAAACTTATCAATTTTGCTGTTGTCTGCAGCGAATGTTAAAAGATTTGAGCCTGTAGGCATCCCCAGAGAAAGTAATCACAGTGGATAGATCTGCGGTCTATGTTTAAAGACTTGAGCTTCCAGTTATCCCCCGGGAAAGTAATCACTTGGGGATAGATAAAGGGGCAAACGTTTAAATATTTGAGCCTTCAGGTATAGCCAGAGGAAATAATCACTAGGAAATCTGATCTGTGACCTATGATTAAAGATTTGAGCCTTCGGGTAACCACAAAAAAGCCTCACCTCGAAGTCCATGTCTTTGGTATTGCTTCGAGGTCATGACGAATAAAATCCTTCAATTCATCAGTTGTCTGCAGCAAATGTTTAAAGACTTGAACCTGCAAGTTATCCCCAGAGGAAGTAATCCCAAGGGAACAGATCTGTGGCCTATGGTTAATAACTTGAGCCTTCAGGTAACCCTAAAGGAAATAATCACATTGGGGCAGAACAATGGCCTACGTTTAAATACTTGAGCATTCAGGTATCCCTAAAGGAAATAATCACATTGGGGCAGAACAATGGCCTACGTTTAAATACTTGAGCATTCAGGTAACCCCAAAAGAAGTAAAAACAAGTGGACAGATCCGAGAAACGGCCATAAGATGTCTTGAGCCTGGAGAAATTCACAAATGCATGATGTTTACCATTCCACGCCATGACGGCAACTAAAACGGAATAGCTACTGTTCAAAGACACAACTTCTAACCCAGTCATCACAACTAGCGCCTGTGCAGCGGCTATTTTAAATCTAAGTTATCTGTCAGTCGGACCCTGTAGAATTTAAGGAGTATTTGAACGAAACCAAAATTAGGAATAAGATTGATTAGCAACGCTATTTATTACTTTGTGAACATAATCTCCATGAGAATAATTCTTAGAATCTACTAAGTTTTGTTTAGTCACCCATTCGAGTATGGAGTAGGCTCAACTCTGCTTAACTTCAGTAATCTGAAAGGTCATGGTGCATTCTACGTGACATTACTATAAGTCGGACGTGAAAAATCCAGATAAAACTGAATTGATTTCCTTCCTACTTTTAAAGGTTTCCATTGCGAAGAAATTGTTCTCGTGGTCTGACGAAAGTGAAGTCTTAAGCCGTTTGAGAAGATTGTGGTGAAAAAAAAGAAAAGAAAGGACATCTGATAAAGAAGAATTGATCTCTTCCTTACTTTTAAAGGTTTTGCTGTGAAGAAAATCTTCTAGCCCTCTGACAAATTGGAAATCCTATGGTGCTAAGCCGTTAGAGTTAGAAGGATGCAGTAAAATAAACCGCTATAAAGATTTGATCATCTCCAGAGTATTTTACTGACTCAACCAAGAGGAACAACCACAGTGTATAGGATATCAAACACCCAACACTATTGAATATTTTCTCATAGAATGCAAAGATTTAACTCTCAAGAGACAACGTTTTTCAACGCAAACAATATGAAGGACTTATTTGAAACTGGCGACATGGAGGACATTTTGTTTTGTTTTTTGACAGAAATAAAATTTTACAAAAAACTAAAAACGTAAACATGATCAATACCATATATGGCAATTGTTAGAAAACAGTCCCAGAGGATATTGACATATCATTAAAACAAAATCAAAAAAATTAGAACTAAATTTAAAAACCTCTTAAACAACAATGCAAAAATGTAAATATAAAAGTTCAGTGTACGTGATTGACAAACTTTTTGGGATAAAATAAGTCCAGTCGGTTTGATATGCCATTAAAATCAATCAATCACTCAATCAATCAATGAGTGAGGGCTTTTATTGTCATTCTTATGAATAGCACATTTTATACTGACCAAAATTGGAATTTCGGAAAATAAACTTTCACCTTTCATTCATTCTTTTATTTGTTTCATTCTTTTCTTTCTTTTTTAAAAGAAATAAATTTAGTGTTTTTAAAGTCATATTTTTGCTGAGCGGCTGGTATTTTTGCCACTACTTCGAAGTCAGTGACGACATAGGGGATAAAGGCTTTTCTGGTTAAGGTCGAAGAGCTATTCTCTCGCGTATATCTAAGACTTGGTTCATATTTCAAAAAGTAGAAAAAGGTCAATTATTTTCCGCCCAGCGACCACCTATAAGTCTGGTTGCCTAGAAATCTAAATCGGGAATGGAATATATATATATATATATATAGTCATCCACAGACAGACTGTTTCGTTGTATCACAAGTCTTCAGTGTGGCTAAACACGTGAAACGCTCCAAGCCAGAATCGAAACCTTCTTAACTTTATGTTAGGCTGATGATATACCCCTAAGCCAAGCCTGTACTCAACGCCAGTTCGGAAATTAACGCATATATTGATGCAGTCTATCTATTAATCTGAAGACAAATGGATATGCTGCAACAACAGGGTATTTTATATCATTTTTTCAGATTTTCAGATAGCATATCAACTCTTAGAAAAATTCTTTTAAAAATATTTTCATTTTTTAAAACGTTTAAAAGCTTTCTAAAAAGAGCTTCGTGTTCTTCCACAAAACTTTTTCTCAGGATGATAACCTAAAATCGAAACTAGTTGAGAACCCTTAAAAAGTAAACTAGACAAAAGTAATATTCCTATTTGTCTTATCCCTTTTGTAAATGCAAAGCTCTTCGAACGAATTGAGCATCCTGGTATCCGGTAAGGTATAAAATGTAAACAAACGAACGCTACTACTTAATACCTTATAATTCCGTAGCTGACGTGGTACGCTTGTTGGCATAGCGGTCTGATACAAAGTCTAACGTAAAGTTGGCCTGGTTTCGATCCCAGCTTCAAGCGTCCTACGTGTCTAGCCACACTAAAGAGTTGTGATACAACAAAACAGTCTGTCTATGGACCCCCACATATGGCCGGGCAAAAGCAGGACGACCAGCTCGAACATACATTCAGCCGCTATGTGAGGATACGGTATTTAGCCCAGAAGACCTACCAGAGGCGATGAACGATTGGGAGAAGTGGCGAGAGAGAGTCAGGGATATCCGTGCAAGCGGCACGACATGATGATGATGATTTTACGCGTGAGAAATAATTAGAACATACAATTTTTGATTCACTTGGCCCTGATGAAGACTTCCAACTGAATAAAAAATTTATCTGTTATAATCATTTCTGACGCTTAAAAGACATTTGTTTTGATTTTGTTTGGTTGTGTTGGGATTTATCGCATATGTAGGGATTGAATAATGAATTTAAAAAAAAGAAAAAAAAAACATGAAAAAATGAAATAAATAAATGCAAAAGTAAGAGTTTCTCAGAAGGTTTCAGACAGGAAGTGAAATTAGCACATGCCTAAAAAGAGGGGCTTTCTAGTGCCAAAGAGAAACATTTTCTCAGAAGTCTTTTCCACCTCGGCTGAGACGAACGCACCCTTTTCTCTCGGCTGCCGGTGGAAATGCATGTGCTCTCTAGGGCCCCAGGACTTAGCAGTGCGTTGTGTCTCCAGCCAGAAGTAACCTCTGTTAAACATACCCCCTAAATACATGAGCGACCTTCAAACTGGCAATTTACTTAAAACAATTCCATGATATTCCTCAAATGCCTTGACCGGGGTAGCCTGACTATTTCTATTGCTTAATGAAAACATTCCACACCACAAAATAGTCGTAAACCGAAAATAAAATTTGAGTCTAAAAGTACCCTTGTCTTTTTCCTTCCATCCTTCATCCCTTTACAGCTTCGACAAACAAAATGATTAGTGAATGGGGTAAGAAGAAAAAGGAGTCAGACACAAACCTCAGAATTTCCCATCAGCAATTGACTAATATCTAAAGAAACTTTCATGCGCCTCATACAAATCAACCATCGTAGGTTATTTGATGCTAAATCAAGTTTCTACATATATGCTGAATATATATTCAAATCCTGGTCGAGGCTGATTGCATTTCACATAGCACTAATACCCTTGGGAAAGGTATGAATCCAATTATTCTCCCTCCAGCTATGGGCAAATAGTAGGACAGACTAGGTTCTTCAGCCTTGGTTAGGCAACTAGTCTAGGAGAAGGAAAACTCTGAATTAAAACCTGTTAAACTCCGGTTAAAAATTGACCTTGTGTTATTCCCTGCCCAAGCGGAGGGGTTGGAAAAAAAGGAGGTGCCCATGGTGTAATGGTTATCGTCATAGGAAATGGACATGGCGACACGAGTTCAAATCCTGGTCGAGGCTGATTGCATTTCACATAGCACTAATACCCTTGGGAAAGGTATGAATCCAATTATTCTCCCTCCAGCTATGGGTATATAGTAGGGCAGACTAGGTTCTTCAGCCTTGGTGAGGCAACTGCTCTTGGAGAAGGAAAACTCTGATTTCAAACCTGTTAAACTCCGCCTAAAAATTGACCTTGTGTCATATCCTGCCTGAGCCGAGAGGTTGGTAAATATATATATACTGCATATATGATTCGTAAAAACAGTCTGTTGATAACATTTTTAAATGAGCATGGGAAGTTTTTTTGAAGACACTTAAATGGCTTCAAATATTTCTATCTTACTCGAATAATTCTATTTATGACAGAAAGTAAAGTGGTTGCAAGTATTGCTATTTGACACTAATTATTCAATTCAACATTACTCATTGGTTTGCCCACTGTTTAATGGTTTCAAATATTGCTATATATCACTAAAATTTCAATTAAAGATCAGTCATTTGTTTACACTCAGTTAAATGATCGAACTCTTCTATTTCTAACAATTCAATTTAGCATAAGTCATTTATTTTCCTGCAATTTAAATGCCAAACAGTTCTATTTTACCCATAGATATGACCCTATTAGGTGCTACTACTCCAGGTGAGAGTGGACCAGAGAGTAATGACAATAAAGAGGTACTCCACATTCCCCAAAGCTCCAACATTACTGGAGCCTCACCATCAGATTGTTTAGAATCATATCCAGGATACTCATGGTAGAGGGTCTTACCTCTCTACGGGGATGTGGTTGGCGTATTCTACTGGTAGGGTCCTATTTATGGGTCAAATAGAACTAAACAGTGTGTTTATGCTAAACTGAATTGTTAGAAAGAAAAATGTTTTTATATTTAACTGTGTGTAAACAAAAATCTGTTCTTATACTAAACTGAAATGATTTAAATAGAACTGTTTATATGTATAAGAATGGATTTGGCTTTGAATAACCTACAATGGTTGATATGCCATAAAATCAAACGAAACTAATTCAACCAATCACAATTCAATGCCCTTTAGGATCGCACCAATTACAATTTTTATCACCATCACCCTCGTGTTCCAAAGATTTTTTTCATCTCTTTAGCAAGGTCCGGGTATTTTTCTATCATTTCGCTTTCATTTTTACTCTGTGATTCGCCGGAATGGCAAAATCCACATGACAAATTATTTTCATCTTGTTAATTAACACTAGGTCAGGTCTTTCGGTCGGGATTTGGTGATTCGTTTGTTTCTCAAAATTCCACAGAATTTTATGAGTCTCATTTTCTTGAACAGATTCTGGCTTGTGCATATACCATTTGGCAGCATGGTCAAATCATTATTGAATATAAATAGTTTCTTGAAATTATATTATCATTTAAAAATTATCAATATTAGATAGAAATTCTTAAGACTATGTGATTGTTTAAAAATTATTTCTGTGATTATAATTTTTCTCATTGCGAGTGTTTCGGACCAGTTTTAAGCTGTGGTTTTTCTCTAAAGTCCAAGCGACAGCAAGTTATCTCAGATCTCCAGGACTCTTCTCAGTATAATACCTGATTTTAGCAGTGCTGTGGTCTAGATAGTTTCAATTATTCCTGATCTCCACTTCATTGAGCCTATTTTCCATGTTTTTCGAGACAGTTCAAAGAGGACCAACTCTGATTGGTGTCACTGTCACCTTCATATTCCATAGCTTTTTCGGCTCTCTAACAGGGTCTTGGTATTTATTTCAGTTTTTGCTTTCTTTCATTTTCACTCTATGATCGACTGGCATTGTAGAATCCTCGAGTTCACAAGTTCTTTTCTTTTTTTTTCATTAAAATTGTTTGGATTTCTGGTTTGAGTTGGGTGATCTGCATGAATCTCAAAATTTCAGAGAATTTTATGCGTTTTATTTTCAAGGATATCTTCTTGTTTGTGAATAAACATTTGTTAGTTTCGTGAAATTTCAGTATCTTGCACAGTTCTCAGTGAATCACTTTTCCAATTCAGTCATGGCTGTTCTGGGTGGGTAAAGTGATTGAATGGAAATAGTTTTTTGGAACTATATAATTCTGAACTAACTGTTTGTATTTAATTGAAATACTTAAAATAATATGATTATGCATAGCTTATGCGCATTAAAAGTAGTCACGTGAAGATATGATTTTATTTTGCAAAAGATTATTGTCATTGGTTACTTAAAGTCATATAATTGCTTGCAAAAAAGACAGATTTCGGCATTAAATAACCCAACTAGGATTGACATGCTGTAAGACCAATCAGCTTCGTGTCGTTGAAACTGAAGATTTGGGGACTTGAAATATCAAATTCCGACACTTTCGGACAAATACCCTTGGGATTCCCTTATTCTCCCAGCTATGGGTTAAATAGCATTGCTGCCGTATTTCTAAAGGATGGATTTGGCATCAAATAACCTACATAGGTTGATATGCCATTAAACAAAAAGAAAAAAGAAAGAATCAAATTCCAAAGACAAAATGGTGCTGTTCCAGAGAAATTTTTTAACCCGTAACAGTATCGATTTTCTATCCAGAACAGCATCATTCCAATGTAACGTGAAATGAGCACAAAAGGTTTTCTATGTAACAATTACTTATTCATCATTCTTTAACAAACATTTCAACATTAAACGCGCGGTATGCGGTAGTCCAAGCCATTGATAGTCACAAAAAATGGTATATATTTACCAACCCCGAAGAACGAATGGGATGCGACGCAAGGTCAATTTTAGTGGAGGTTAACAGGTTTGTATTTAGAGTTTTCCTTCGGCTGTGACTGTAGAATACACCGACTGCATCTCTGAAGTGGGATAACCCCCTCCCCAGAACGAGTGTCCTGGATATGATATTAAATCATCTGATAGTGAAACCCCGGTAATGCTAGAGCTTTGGGGAATTCGGAGTACTCCTTCATTGCCATTGCTCCCAGTTCCACTCTGGTAGGATCCTATCTATGGATCAAATAGAAAAAAAAATGTGTGCAAACAAATAACTGATGTTAAATTGTCACTGTTATATCGCAATACTTGAAACAATTTAACTGCGCAAAAAAGAGCTCAGGCTCGTTTTAGAATGTTATCTAGAAAATGTGTTTACAAATCATATATATTTACTATATATTTATAAAGAGGATTTGGAATTAAATAACCTACAATAGTTGATATACCATAAAACCCACCTAAACCAAACCAATTCTCCTCGATCGGTTACCATAAAGTAAATTTGGCGATTTTAGTTGAGGGTGATCCGAAGGCTCTTTTTTCAATAGCTACTACACCAATGTGTAGGGGGGCGCAATTCCTTTCCTAGATTGCTCCACTTTACCCTTGATCCTTGGTTTCTGAGTGTTAAGCAAGGCGGCATCAAGTACCATTTTCTAAGTCTTTGGTATGACTCGATCTCGGATTGAACTCCGGTCTCTTGGACCATTGGCGAACACTCTCTTCATTAGGCCAGTCACAGTCTGTCCAACTATTTACACAAGGCTGCAGAGAGAATAGCTGGATTCATACCCTTCCCAAGTGTATTAGTGCTATAAGAAAAGCAAACAGCTTGGACCTGGATTTGTACTCCGGTGGCCATGTCCATTTCCTACGTCGATAAACATAGCACCACGGGCACATGGTAAAATATTAGCTTGATGGAACTACAATTATCACTGGACCAAGTTCACTTGTATCACTCAGGTTACAGTTTAGAATGTGGGACTGATTTCTATCTCTGTGCTTTGCAGATATCTGTAGAGGGGCAAGACCCCAACCACCACAACGATTGTCCTAGATATGACATTAAACAATTCGATGTTAAGGCTCCAGTAATGGTTGAGTTTGGGGAAATGCAGAGTACCCCTTCATTGCCATCGCTCCAAGGTCCACTCTGGTCGGCAGTGGTAGCACCCGATAAGGTTCCAATCTATGCGTCAAATAGAAATACTTGACATTTAAACAGAGTGCAAACAAATGACTCATGCTAAATTGTTTGATCAGTTAACTATGAGTAAATAAATGACAGACGTTTAATTGAATTGTGAGTGATACACAGCAATACTTGGAACCATTTAACTTTGACTTATGCTAAAATGAATAGTTTGAAATAGAACTTTTTGATTATTTAACTGTGTGTAAACGAATGTTTGATACTTAATTGAATTGTTAGATAACTTGGAACTATTTAACTTTGTGAATTTGTGTTTACAATCATATACATCTAATATGTATGAATAATTGGATTTGGTATTAAATAACATTGAATCGTTGATATGCCATAAAAACCAAACCAAACCAAATCAAATAAAATAAACCAATCTTCGCACAGTGGCCATATTTCTGTCACGGAAAAATATAAATGTAGAGATCAACTCTACCTTAACTAAATATATTTTCTATAATGTAAAGATTTTTTGATAAGAAAATTTTGGTCATTTATTGATATTAGATTTTTGGAACAATATTTAAAAAAAATGAGACACAAATAAAGAAAAGAGTTTTTACTGAGAAGAGATTGAAAAGATGAGGATTATTTGCTTTTCTAGAAAGAAAAATGAGAAGTTATTTAATTGAAGTTTTCAAAATAATTAATGGGATTTCTAATTATGGTAGACATTTTTTAAATATTACTCCGCGAATGTAAATTTACTGTCAAGACAGATTTCAAAACGGAGTCGACTAACCAATTGGATTTCTTGCTGGTAGAGCAAGATTCTTGGAACAAATTACCTAATCGGACCAAAAATAGCAATAGTATAAAAAAATGAAGATTAAATATGATGATTTTAGAAATAATGGCAAGAAAAATATTTTAAAGGAGTATTTTTGGAAACTATCGGATGTGAGAATATAGTAAAAAGGAGAGATGGCCAAGGAGGTATAACAAACAAACAAACAAACAAACAAACAAATAATAATAATAATAATAATTGGCGTGCACAGAGCGGTCCCTAAAGTCTTGGTAAGCGGAATGAAAGAGTTAGAAATCTGAGGACTTGGCGAGACCATCTAAACAGCATTACTAAAATCGACCAAAGTACTGAGACGAGTCCTGAGAACTTGTAGTCACTCAGACTCCAGTGAAAAGCCCTCCGCCTACTCTGGTGTGAAAAAAAAAATCGTTAAAGAATAATAATTATTATAATTCCATGCTGGCCCAAGAAAAATGTGAAGAAATTATGGCGAAATGGAAGACACGGGAAAATTAGAATATTCTACACAGGAGAAATAAAATATGCAGTGAAGTAAGCTGATAGCATGGCTCTCTCTCTCTCTCTCTCTCTCTCTCTCTCTCTCTATCTATCTATCTATCTATCGCGTTATCAGTCTCGATCGTTTATCTATCTTGGCGGATCCTCTAGGCGGCATCAAGTATCCGCACATAATTGATTAAAATAGTTCTTTCCTGATTGGCTAACACTTTTGTGTCTGCGTGTGGAAGCCCAGAAGAGAACTTTCAAGTTCGTCTTTGCTTCTCCAATAGTGATCAGCATATTTTGCTTGCCTTACTTGTTTGTGAGATGGGAGGCAAGTGACCGTACTACAGCTGTCTTATGGGGTGATGCTTCTAGGATGATTCATTTTCGATGTGATGTAATCTGATCATAAATTTATCCACCCTATTTATTTTTGGAGTAGAAAAATATTCATAACTCTCAACTATATTTTTATAAGTTAAAAAACTTTGAAGAATGTATTCTTTACCTGAAGAAATGATTGGTTTGCTTCGGAAAATATTCAGGTGACTAATAAGTTTAGTAATAAACACAAGAATAGCGTAGAACTATGTTTTTATGAAGACTTATAAGTTAATAGACACCATTAAGAGATTAATGTTTATGAACTCAGAATGACCATCGCTCGTTATGATCATTTGTTTTCACAGGTATATATGACTTGAATATATTTTAAACAGACCTATTTAAACCATAAATGGGACCATGGGTGCTATTTAACTCGGTTTTTCCATGAATGCCATTCTAGCAGATTACTAGCTGAAAACCTACCTTTCAAGTCGAATTCTCATTTGAATGTCTATATATGGGTGTCTTTTGACCTGGAGTACAAAGGCTACAAGGAACGGTATTTAACATCAACCTATTCCTGATTTACATGAATTCATGCTGAAGACACCAGTTCTCGTCTAATCATAGAATCGGGTGGGATTTAAAACCATTCTCTTCTGAAGGTCTGTATATGGGTGTCTTTTGACCTGGAGTACAAAGGCTACAAGGAACGGTATTTAACATCAACCTATTCCTGATTTACATGAATTCATGCTGAAGACACCAGTTCTCGTCTAATCATAGAATCGGGTGGGATTTAAAACCATTCTCTTCTGAAGGTCTGTATATGGGTGTCTTTTGACCTGGAGTACAAAGGCTACAAGGAACGGTATTTAACATCAACCTATTCCTGATTTACATGAATTCATGCTGAAGACACCAGTTCTCGTCTAATCATAGAATCGGGTGGGATTTAAAACCATTCTCTTCTGAAGGTCTGTATATGGGTGTCTTTTGACCTGGAGTACAAAGGCTACAAGGAACGGTATTTAACATCAACCTATTCCTGATTTACATGAATTCATGCTGAAGACACCAGTTCTCGTCTAATCATAGAATCGGGTGGGATTTAAAACCATTCTCTTCTGAAGGTCTGTATATGGGTGTCTTTTGACCTGGAGTACAAAGGCTACAAGGAACGGTATTTAACATCAACCTATTCCTGATTTACATGAATTCATGCTGAAGACACCAGTTCTCGTCTAATCATAGAATCGGGTGGGATTTAAAACCATTCTCTTCTGAAGGTCTGTATATGGGTGTCTTTTGACCTGGAGTACAAAGGCTACAAGGAACGGTATTTAACATCAACCTATTCCTGATTTACATGAATTCATGCTGAAGACACCAGTTCTCGTCTAATCATAGAATCGGGTGGGATTTAAAACCATTCTCTTCTGAAGGTCTGTATATGGGTGTCTTTTGACCTGGAGTACAAAGGCTACAAGGAACGGTATTTAACATCAACCTATTCCTGATTTACATGAATTCATGCTGAAGACACCAGTTCTCGTCTAATCATAGAATCGGATGGGATTTAAAACCATTCTCTTCTGAAGGTCTGTATATGGGTGTCTTTTGTTCATAAGACACGATGGATTTGAATAATACCAGAATGAAATTGCGTGTGAGTTAATCAATGATTCATTCTTGACTTGATGTAAAATGGTCATATATTTAACCGTTTCGATTTTTAGTGCAGCAATAAACACGGAAATTACAGCTATCAATGATTTTGACTGATGGGAAGATGTTTTGATCGCTCTACTCTACGTACATCATCAGTTGACTAAATAATCATTTAACAATATGAATATTTTGTGATATGAATTTTGTGGATAAAAAACAACAACAAAAAATAAATCAAAAGAAAATAGTTTTTGTAAATCAATGATTAGAAATTGAATGAATGAATTTTATTTGTTTATTAATTCATTTCTACGAGGTGGGTGGCAGCAGAGAATGTAGAATTATTAGTACGAAAGAGATATCGGATAATTAGAAAAAAAAAGGTCATGTAGCGTGTCTGATATTGACCGTGATGGGTTGGTAAGGTTGACAGTGTTTGTTGAGGTCGGACAGAGGCGTTGGTGGTACGTACATTAAAGTATCTACAAACGAATAACTGTCTGATCTGTATTGCTATTGATCACTGCTAATAAAGACTGTCTCAATATACATGGGATCCATGTGACTGCTAATGACTCTACAAATAATAACGTTGCTTTCTTTTTTTGTTTCAGATTTGACAATAGTATACTATAACAACTATTAATCCTTGCTCACAATGCCTTGGACAAAAGAGGAAAATATATTTTACGTCACTATTTATTTGGAAAAAAAATCATTCAAAACTGTGCAAGCAAAATTTCGCCGGAAGTTTAACTTAACAATTATCTCTAGAAGAGCCAAATTTATCGTTGAGTACATAAATTTCAAGCCACAGGGTCAGTAAACAACATCAACAAAAAGGCAGAAAGTTAACCGCAAGATGTCCGACAATGCGGATGCGGTGAAAGATTCTGTCGGAAAGAGTCCCAAAGAGTTCATCCGAAGACGTTCCCAAGAATTTGGTCTTTCACTTGCATCGTTACAAAGAATCTTAAAGAAGGATCTTCAGCTGTACCCATACAGAATCCAGATCGAGCATAAACTTACACCAGTTGACATGAAGTTTCTTGTGTCAGTAATTTGCATCTATTTTGAGACACCCTCTATTTCCTCTATATGTGTGCTGTATGGTCATATTTGTGTTGTACGTCTGTGTGTGTGTGTGTGTGTGTGTGTGTGTGTGTGTGTGTGTGTGTGCAAATATGCATATCTATGAGAGGGCAGTGTCACTTTATGAAAACGTCTCCGAATAATATTCTTCCAGTCATCACACAGCCCTTAAAGACAACTTGTCTTACAGATAAAAGCATCGGCTTATAATGTCTTCTAGAATTGATTTAGGAAGAAGACGAACAGTTTGAATTGCCAGGAATATTACCGAATACAAGAGCCACCGAAAGAAGACGGAACTGTCAGCATGAAGACAACAGCTCAGTGTCTAATACACATCCGAGAGATGTCAGCCAATCAGTCAAAAGTCGGACTGAATCGTTTATCTTCGATCAATGCGGCCGATTGGAAAATCGATTTAACTTTGAATAGAAAGTCTACAACAAAGGTGCTGGAATGTTTTACGTGAAATACCTCAACATTGTGGTAAACGAGTTCGAACTCTAGTCGCGGCATAACGTTCACTTTCGAGCTTATTCCTTTAGGAAAGGTATTGAACCCTCTTATCATCTCCAGCTTGGGGTTACCACTACTGTTCTTCTGCAAAGATGGTTTTGGCGTTAAGTAACCCACATTCCAGTAAAAAAAAAAAACTAACAATGACTTGAAGGAACGGTAACGAGAGTCCATGTCACCACTGAGGGTTATCTTGTTTGTTTACTGGCATATTACCTTCTTGGGTTATTTCGTGCCAAATCCACTCTTCGAGAAGGAGAGTAAGTAAAGTTGGCAACCTTAGTAGAGGGTGACCCGAAGGCTCTCTTTTCAATAGCCACTAAACCGAGCTGTAGTGGAGGGCGCAACTCCATTCCCAGAATTGCTCCACTTTACCCTTGATCCTCAACTTATAATGCTGAGTGCTTAGCAAGGCGGCATCAAGTACCATTTTTGAGTCTTTGGTATGACTCGACCATTGGCAAACACTACTATTTAACTCATAGCTGGGAGGATAAGGGGTTCATACCATTCCCTAAGGTATTTGTTCAAAAGTGAACGTGTTAGCGTGACTGGAGTTCGAATTCGTGTACTCTGGTTCCGCAGTTCAGCGCTTTAACCATTAAACCACGCGGACACTCTCCAAGGCTTATCTCGTGTTTTACTCACTATATTTTTACTACTATTTTAAGCCCATTTTATTGTATGTAGTATTTTTATGTAACATTAATGAACCAATAATGATAATCATTTGTTTACTCACGATTTTAGAATTTCAAATATTCCCATTTAACACAAATAATTAGCAAGCAATTATAATTTCCAGGTTGGTCGGCCGGTCTTGTTTTATGGCATATCAACCTTGTGGTTTATTGAATGCCAAGAGGGTGTCCTCGTGGAGTAATGGTTAAAGCGATGGACTGCGGAATCGTAGTACACGAGTTCGTGCTCCAGTCGCGCTATTACGTTCACTTTCGGGCAAATAACTTTGAGAAAGGTATGAACCCCCTTATCCTCCCAGCTATGGGTTAAATATTACCACTACTGCTCTTCTATGAGAATGGCTTTGGCATTAAATAACCAACAAAGGTTGATATGCCATTAAACAAAGAAACCAAACCAAACCTTGAATGCCAAATGCTGATAATAAATATATCTGAAATATATATGATTTGTAAAATAATAATTTGTAGATAAAATCATTTTAAACAAGGTAGAGTTCATTTGTTTTCACACAGTTAAATGGTTTTAAATATTGCTATCTAAGATTAAAGTTTTATTTTCACACAGTTAAATGGTTTTAAGGATAGTAAATGTTTCAACATTTCTATTGACCCCTAGATGCGACCCAAACAAATTCTACGACTCTGGGTCAGAGCGGACATAAAAGTAATATCAATGAAGGGAAACTCTACATTTCCTAGATTTCTAGGACTGGATACTCACCCTCAGATCCAATTTAGTGTCATATACAGGGCACTCGTGGGAGGGGGGTGAATTATGATTTCTAGTAACTAATAATATTATTCTTGGTAAACAATTATGGCTTCAAGTAATTATTCTGAATATAATATGCACGGTTTAAATGGTTTCAAGTATTCCCATCTAACTTTAATAATTCTGTTTACAGTCAGCGTCATCATTGAAGCCTATGTGGAGTTTTACTCCGTAAGATTTTATTGCTAGTTTAAACCAATTATATCATATCAAGTATTCTTATCCACTATCAATAATTCTATTTACAGTCCTTGACACAATTGTCGACTTTTGTGTTTTATTCAATAAATTTTTACTATACATTTAGACCAATTATGTCGTTGAATAGAGCTCGTTGAAATCTTTCTTTTTCACATAAAAAACAAAACTAGAGTTTATTCAACTCGTCAATGCTTTTATTTATCTCCCAATAACATCATAGCATTGTTTTATTTACGGTCTCAGCAGTGTTGTGAACTGTTAGCATTCAGCTATAACTAATTTATGCCAAGTCACTCTAAAAGCAACAGTTTCTGCACGATCACCGAATTTAAACAAAAACTGAGGCTGTTTAATTGTCAACCACTTCAGTACTGAACAAGCTGAACTTTGGTGATCTAACAGAAACAATTGCTGACTTGTTCGTATATAGTTGGTTGGTTGTTTGGGTTTTATGGCATTTCAACCTTTGTAGATTATTTAACGCGAAATCCATTTTAATGAAAATAGTTCTATTTCAAACGATTCAGTTTAGCATAAGTACGCAGTTTAAATGTAAGTACAGTTTAATTGTGAAAAACATTTCTATTTCTAGCAATTCAGTTTAGTCAAGTAGTTCTAATTTAGTTAATTCAATTAAATATAAGTATAGATTTTGTTTACACACAGTTAAATGTCAAAACAATTCAGTTTAGTGTAACCACAGTTTCAATGTGTAAAACTGTTCCATTTCAAATAATTCAGTTTAGCATAAGCACATGGTTTAAATGTAAGTACGGTTTAATTGTCCAAAACATTTCGATTTCAAGCTATTCAATTTAGTCAAGCAATTCAGTTTAGCATAAGTATGCCGTTAGTTCTATTTAACCCAGAGATCGGGCCCTATCAGGTGCTACCACGCCGGGCCAGAGAGGACCTGGGAGCAATGGCAATGAAGGGGTGCTCAGCATTCCCTAAAGCCCCAGCATCACTGGAACCTCAGGTTGTTTAGTGTCATATACAGGACATTCATTGGGGGGGGTCTTACCCCTCTGCAGTGGTGCAGTCAGTGTATATACTACAGCCCCTGCTGACTGAGCAATGTTCGTATGACTAAAGGGTTATATCCTTAAGAAAAATATTTAACTTTAGCCCCGGTCCAAGCATTACCGTCGGCGACGACTCCCACACCCTGCCACGAAGAAAGTTAAGGAGGCCAAGCGTGTGAAATACGTTGATCTCGTAGATCACTACTTTTTCAAACCAATAAATTTTTAGACTACTGACAACAATGGCTATGAAATCCACAATCGTATCCGAGAAATCAGACGTTGTATCGTTAGTGTCACTTTCCGCTCACGTGAAATGGTTTTTTCCGCGTCGGTGACTGTCCTCGGATATCTTTCAAGCCAACGCAGCTGACATCGCCAAAGCCTAGAAGGGTCCAGAGAAAGTTGATATGTTGCGAAATTGAAAAGTGGAAAAGCAAAGAAGTCGAAAAGTGTAAATGTTGCTAATGGGGGAAGTAGCGATGTTGAGACGTTGTGAAGTTGGGAAGTAGCGATGTTGAGATGTTGTGAAGTTGGGAAGTAGCGATGTTGAGACGTTGTGAAGTTGGGAAGTAGCGATGTTGAGATGTTGTGAAGTTGGGAAGTAGCGATGTTGAGATGTTGTGAAGTTGGGAAGTAGCGATGTTGAGATGTTGTGAAGTTGGGAAGTAGCGATGTTGAGACGTTGTGAAGTTGGGAAGTAGCGATGTTGAGATGTTGTGAAGTTGAGAAGTTGGGAAGTGTAGATACTGTGAAGTGGGAAGCAGCAAAAATTGAAATTTCGTTAAGTGTATATGTTGTGGAGTGGGGGAAGAAATGTAGTTGATATGTTGCGAAGTCGAGAAGTTGCGAGGTAGAGGAGGAGTGAAAATGAGATTTCGTGAAGTGTTGATGTTGCGAAGTGGAGGAAGTAGCGAATTGTAGATGCTGCGAATAGTAGATGTTGCGAAGTGGGAGAGTTGTGAAATCAAGATACCGCGAAGAGGGGAAGTAGCGAAGCTGTGATGTTGCGAAGTAAAGATGTCACGAAATTGAAAAGTAGCTAAGTGGAAAATTTGTGAAGTGGAAAAGTCGAAAAGTTTTCTTTATTTGATGGCATATCAACCCTCGTGGGTAATTTGATACCAAAGCTATCCATGTAGAAGAACAGTAGTGGTTGTATTCAACTATTAGCTGGAGGAGGAATAAGGGGGTTCATGCCTTTCCCACCAAGGGTATCAGTTTGAAAGTGAGCACAATAGCGAATCTGCCGCTTTAACTTGGGTACTACGATGTCGCAGTCCAGCACAATAACCCCTACACCTTGGGTACTCCACTCGTCTCATACGAGTATATGCGTAGTGGCAAAAATTGACCCTTGTTTTTGTGTTTTCCTGTAGCACATCATGGCTTATCTACTGCCCGTATAAGCGTAGCGCAATGAAAGGGTACTTTCTTTTTTATATGTTACCAGAGCCCTGGCATGGCTGAACCGAAGACAAGACAAAGATGGTTTTCGTTAAATGGCCGGAAAGTAGAAACTTCTTTTTCTGTCGGAGAATGCGGAGGAAATGAACTCGAAAAAAGTGTAGGAATAAACCAATCTTCTTCTTTCTTTCTTTCTTCCTTTCTTTCTTTCTTTCTTTCTTTGTCCTCGTGTGTATGTGCATTGATAATTGATATATCTATCTATCTATCTATATATGGATGATTGAAACTTCTGTTTATATAGAAAAGTAGCTCTCCCTATTCCCCCCTCTCTCTCAGACTATATATATATATATATATAATGTAATGAGAAGAACTCTCAAACCTGGTTAGATTGTCATTATAAATTTATTTCGGCGAAGAATATCATTATATTCTTCGTCTCATCAGATGACTTCATACGCTTAATTTGAGGCTGAAAAACAGCAAATATGGAATAGAGTCTGTATATATGCATGAAAAAAAACACACCCATTGTCTCCGGATGCTGACTGGATTTAACTGGTATATATATATATATATATATATATATATGCGTGTGTAATGAAAATACTATATGTTACAGTAATATGTGTAAAATTTGTTTTTATATTATGTCACTGATAATAGATTCATCTTTTTTTTATTCACAAAATGATTTTGTAGTTGATAATTAAGGCGACTGCGATTTTTTCTCTTTGCCAAATACTTCAATTGTTGCCTGTACCTAGTGGGTTAGCTGTTTGCCAATGGCCCAGGATACCAAGGTTCAATCCCAGCTCGAGTCATACCAAAGATTCAAAACATGATATTTGATGCATCCTTGCTTAAAACTCAGCATTATAAGGTACGATTCAAGGGTAAAGGGGGAAAAATCCAGGAAAAGAAGTAGGTAATGAAACGTTGCTCTTGATTACGGTCACCAAGTTTATATATA
>CAUZXS010001791.1:147500-165000 GCA_963585895.1 Sepioteuthis lessoniana
AGTGTTTTAGCAAATGGATGTATAGATTCAGTGGTGAATCTATATACATTAACCGTGTACGGGGTTCTGGTGTACGGGGTTGTGGTGTACTGTTTGTTGTTTTTTTTTTGTTTTTGTTATTTTTTTGATCTTTTTTTTTTCATTTTATTTATTTATTTCCCCCCCATTTTTTAAAAATCTATTTATTTATTTATTTACTTATTTATTTATTTCCATTGGAAATTTCAATTTTTTTTTTTTTTTACTCACCATCACCACGACTACTACAGTCTTCTTTGGAGCGATCATTTGTACACAATATACATGACCACTTTACAAGTGGCGGAAGGAGAGGTCTCCTGGACTTTTACCATTGTGCTAATTTCCTTTGGCTAGCTGTGAGATATCGCCAACGGTATCTGCTACCAAAATTTGATTACACCAGTTCAAGAGGTAAGTAAAAAAAAAAAAAAAAAAAAATTAAAGAAAAAAACCCCGAAAAAACTTCAAAAATATAGACATATTTAACCATATACACATGCATATACAAACAGATAGATCGATCGATCGATAGATAGATAGATAGATAGATAGATAATCATGACTTAAAAAAAAAAGATCAGAACAAAACTACAGACGACGTCCATTTGAAAGAATTCATCTCATTATTTTTCTCTTATCCAAACACGTCAAGTGATTCTCAAATCTTCAAATAAAAACTCACTAATCTGTAATTAAAATGACTGAAACGATTCCCTGGTTTCGTAAGGTTTTTACACATTTCTTCAGACCTTTTTATGCTAAGCAGATCGTGGACATACAGCCAACAACAACAACTAAAAAAAAAAAAAGAAAAAAGATCTCCGTCCTCGTATAAGCGTACGATTGAAAAGATAAATAAGACGATTGAATCTAATATTAACTTCGTAGGGTTGAGAACCTCAAAGACGTGTAGTTGCTAGCTGTGGAAATCGTTATTACAGTGTAATGAAGACCTTGCTTTAGTTAAATCAAAAATCTTACCTTGTTTCACTTATTACGTGTGTGTGTGTGTGTGTATGTGTGTGTGTCTATCTCCCATTGTTTTTTTTTTCAAAAAAAAAAAAAAATATATATATTTATATATATATAAGATCAATAAGAAAATTTTTCGAAAAAGAGCAAAAAAAAAAAAAAAAAGAAGTGACCCTGAAAATAACTTTATCACAAGAACAAAACGTGTTTAAGTCGATTTTTAAAAATATGTTGGCATACAAAAAGCTAGATATCACTTATTTGCTGACAGAGAGCCAAAGAACTGTTTATATATATATATATATATATATATATATATATATATATATATATATAATGTACACACCAAAAACACACACACAATGTTGTTACACGTTTATAATTAGAAATTGCAATATGGGACTACTAACAATTCATACATTTATTCTTCATTAAACGTCCGTCGATCCCTCGGGTTCCCATTGTAACAGCGGTCCATGATGATATTAGGGCATCAATTTAAGAATGAGAGAAGAGTTATATTTAACATTTCATAGTAATCTCAGTTATCGAGAATTTGTATTATATATATATAATATTCAGACTCTGAAAATTTCTTGGGCAGCGAGTTGGACTGGATATAGTTTTATTCTCTTGTTAAAGCGTTTTGAATGTATTGCTCGAATAAAAATCTCGCTAGGATGTGCCGCTATCGCTGGATTAAAGTCACACACACACACATATATATATATATATATATATATATATATATATATACAAAAACAATTTTACTATAGATAACACACACACACACACACGCGCGCATAGACAACATACACACAAAAACATATGTAGTAAATCCTCAAAGATGTAAATCGATGCATTTCACTAGCGTTTTTTTTTTTTCTCGTGTTAGCCGTACGTTAATGAAAATTTGTTGAGTTTTTTTAAAAAACATTTCTGAATATGGCAACAAAAAAAAAAAAAAAAGAAAAAAAGAAGAAATATATGATACATAAAAGTCAATATCATAACGTATGTAATATATCGGAGGGATATGTTAACACATTTATTAAAGACCATTTCATTTGATACAATTTTTTTACGGTTCGTCTTTTTTTTTTTTAGTTTGAAAGGAAAAGTGTATTTTTATTTAAACTTTCTTTTAAAAAATTGTTTTTCTTTCAGAAATACACGAATCTTAAACTGCTATCTTTAACGTAAAAAAAAGGGGGAAAGCACTCCAGGATATATAGATATAAATAGCTCAAAAGCATTTTTAATGAAGATATCAAATGAAACGATTTCTCACTGGATGCTCCATACTACCGCTCTTGTACCACAACTAAGCTAATTTTAAATAATAACTATTAAAATGAGCAATTTTTATGTGTCGTTTAAGGATTTGGTTATAAGTGAAAAGCGTGTGTGTCCTTTATAAAATTGATTAAAGTACTCAATTTTTAGAGAGAGAGAGAAAGAGAGGGAAAGAGAGAGGTAGGCTGCAAGCAGGGCGTATATACTCAAGACTTTATCGATATGAGTGTATATTTTGTAGAATTACTCTCTTGTCAGAAATTAGTTCCTCTGCTTTGCTATGATAACGACCCTGTACAATGTACATAATCGTTTCAGTGTTAAGTAGTACACAGACATACGCCACTCGACCGATACAATTACATGTCATTTTTGTTTTATATTCAAGTCAAACGTCATCCGTAATGAAACCGGCTGGTTTCAAAGACAATAGTGCAAGCTAGCAAAGCTATCCAAACTAATTTTGTTGAGCAAAGAGGCACTCTACAATATTTCACTTTTCATGACTTCCATTCCAACGAGATAGGCTGATTTTTCAATATGGCGTCTTGTTATTGTATCAGAGCTGCCACTGTGAAGAGGTGGCTAGTTTTCTATCGCAAAAAAAAAAGAAAAAGGGTAGAAATGTGACCCATCTACAGGAACGGTCAGTGTGTTCGCCGTGTCCACTTCTAAATACACAGATGGGGACGTTTGTGGTCACATTGAACACGTGGCAGTCTCTAAGAGAAGGCAGCAGCTGTGAGTCTCCATTTTTCGCCCCACACAACAGACTCCCCCCCCACCATTTCGTTTGCGTTCTCTCGAAGTCCCCTGGGTCCTAAATGTGCTTCAAGGAGAAATCGCAAACGATTTTTTACGCTACGTCGTCAACTAGGCGAAATATTCGCACTTTTTTTTTCTAGGTTTATATTCAAACCTGTCTGACTGTTCATTCGTAAATTGATTGTGGAATTGTGTCGAAAGTTACAAAAGGTTAGGTTAGCGTCCGTCCTTATTGAGAATGAGAGAGGTGTGTACAAGAGTGTTGAAATTACCCCCAAAAGGGTTTGCAAATTGCCAAATATATGCATATATATGCATTGGAGGACGCATACACCTACATGTAAATGCCGATACAGTATTCGTATAAAATCTTTTTGAGATATTTACGGCTCGAAAGGAAATCTATAAATATATTTTGTTTGACAGGCAGATTAAAACAAATTTAGCTTGGTAGATAGATAGATAGATAGATAGATAGATAGATAGATTAAAAAAAATCAGACCAACATGGGTAGATTGATCGATTTAAAAAATCAGCCCCAGATAGATTTTTTTTATATATAAATCAGATAGATTAAAAATAAACATAGATAGATAGATTGATTGATGGATAGATTTTAAAAAATCAGACCAACACGGGTAGATTGATCGATTTAAAAAAATCAGCCCAAGATAGATAAATTAAAAAAAAAAAAATCAGACTGAAATAGAGTGCTTAAAATAGACTAAGATAGATAGGATAGATGGAAAAACAGACCAAAATAGACAGATGCGGGTGTAATATAGCGACATGCAAATTTTATCTGAGACAATTCAAAACAGTTGTGTTTTTCCATCTCTAATAAATCACCATCAGTTGATTACCGAATAACCTACTAAATATCAAGGCTTGATGCCTTTGTCACTAGAAGAATTGAGGAAGTCAGTAACGCCGATTCAATCGTTTTTGATATCGGCTTCCTTAGTGTGTCTAGGATTTAAAAATTATAAACATGCTCTCTCTCTCTCTCTCTCTTTCTCTCTTTCACACACACTCTCTCTATCTCTTTCTCTCTCTCTATCTCTCTCTACAGTGCTTGGTAGCTAGATTAAAATGAAAAGAAAAAAAAAAGGGGAAAAAAAAGAAAAATCAGAATACCCAAGAAAATGACAGAAATAATTAATCTCAAAAGACAAGGAAAACAAACAAACAAAAAACAAAAAGACCTAAAAAGAACTAAACAACAACAACAGCAACAACAACAACAACAAAAGAAGTGATATCCCTCTCATTTAGATTATTCTTTGGTATAATTTTAGTGGGAACGACCTTCTGGCGAAAAGCATTTTTTTTTTCAAATACAGCCAACTTAACAGTACGAATAGGAAGGGAAATTGTTGTTGTTGCTGCCACTATTATTATTATTATTATTATTATTATTATTATTTTTTCGACTTACAACTATTTTGAATGGTAACGGAGAAAATCTAATATGATCATTGCTTTTCATTCGTCAAACGATCTTAATTTTTATTTCAGTTTCTATCTATTTTCTTGAGTAGGAAAAAACTAAGGTACAAATCTAGAATTATTATTTTTATCATTATTAACATTATTATTTTACTATGTTGTTTGTTTTTTTTTTGTTTGTTGTTTTTTTTTTTGGGGGGGGTATTTTTTTTTTTTTTTTTTTTTTTTGCACCGGTTCTAACTGATGGGTTTTCACTGGAGTCTGTGTCACAGTAAATTGCCTCCAGAACTCTTCAAATCATCTATGCCAATTTTAGTAGTGCTGTGGTCTGAATGCTTCTAAGTCTTGCTTCAATCACCAGTTTATCAAGCCGATTCTCCAGGTTATTGGGGAATGTTTCCAAGGCCCCCACTTTAATAATAATAATAATAGTAATAATAATAATTATTATTATTGAAGAGATAAGGAAAGAAAATACTTTCTGTGCGTAGTTTTCGTAACAACTAAATGGCGTATCCACATAATTTTCCGAAAATATACGAGCGTGCATGTGTGTGTGTGTGTGTGTGTACTAAATTATATTCGAATTTCAGTGGAAGCCAATCTCTCACTCACTCTCTCACTCACTCACTCTCGCTCTCTCTCTCTCTCTCTTCCTCTCTCTCTCTTATATGTGTATTTGTATGTGTGTATGCACGCGTGCGCGTGTGTATACGGTGCATGTCGTACTTCTCGATAAAATAAATATCTTGTGTGAATTCTATTTCTAGCAAAACAATTTATTATCATGTCATGAAAGAAAGAAATAATATTACAGGAGATAGATAGATAGATAGATAGATAGATAGATAGATAGATAGATATGAATAGACTGAGATAGATAGATAGATAGATAGATAATGGTAGCTTTAATAAGGGGGCGTGGCATCTAGGAATAAAATAATAAAACCCTTTTGTGCTTTTGTGATGACAAGCGAATTTCTTGTTCCTATAGTGTACAAAAAAGAAAAAAAAAGAATATAAGTACAATACTTGAAGCGTTCGGTGTGCGTGCCTCTGTGTGCGTGTGTGTGTGCGTGCGTGCGTGCGTGTGTGTGAGAGAGAAAGAGAGAGAGGTGGGGAGTGACGAACTGGAGAAGCAGTTAGACAGAAATAGAGTGGTGATAGATTGCAAAAAAGAGAGATAGATTTGAACTAGATGGGAAGATAGAATGATCGTAAATAAGGGGAGAGAGTAGAAACGAACCTGAAGTAGAGAAAAAGAGAGAGAGAGAGAGAGAATAAAAAGACCCAGAGAGAGGATAGAAAATAGAAAAAGTAAGATGTGAATACCTGTCTATCTATCTATCTATCTATCTATCTAAATACATATATATATATATATATAGAGAGAGAGAGAGAGAGATCAAACTTGAGAAAATAAGATGGGAGTGGAGAGAGGTTAAAAAGAAAGAAATCAAGAGAGATGTTAAACTGTTGATAAAGAGAGATAGGTTTGAACAAGAGGGAAAGAGAGAACATGAGCAAATGAGAGGGAACGTGTTGGAGGGAAGGAGATAGAAAGGGAGAGTATGAGAAAGAGAGAAACCTGGAGAAAATGAAAGAGAAAGAAAGAAAGAATAAGAAAGAGATAGATAGATAGATAGATAGATAATGCTTAGAAAAAGGTTTCTCAGTCGTTCATTTTTTTCCATCGTCCTTCTTCTATCCAATTTCTGTTGCTCTTTATGGCAACCCCAGGTCGTTGTTCTGCGATCATGGTTAAGCAGCGCGAATAGGAAACGAGGTACCCATTTCGGTGAGCGATATCTTGGGTGACATATGTCGGATGACTCTTTTTCCCTTGTTGCATGTTGAGTGACTGACATTATTTAAAGCTCGACTAGGTGCCCATCCCACATTCACCCATCCACCGTAAACTTAACGCTGCTTTTTTTTATCGGACAACCCCCCCCCCAACGCCCGGGTACCTGAGAGTCCTAAGCGATCCCCGCCCGCCCCCGCGTATTTCTTACTCAAATTCCCGTCCCTGCCCTAGAAGCTACAATGGAAAAATGTCAAGTCTCTCTCTAGATCTAACGCACACACACACACACACACACATGTATTTCAAACCCTCTCTCTCCTTTCTTCCAATGGCCTCTTCCCAACTCTCTCCTTTTGCATCTTATCGTTATATGAGCAGTGAGTGGTCGCAGAAATCGTTGTTGATTGAAAAATACTATTGGTTATTCCTCCATTAGCAGCGAACACACTGCTTCTGCAACTATCCGTCATCGGATCCACCCGTTTACTACCCGCGTTTTTACCAATTCGCTGCTTATTACTTACCCCAGGCAGGATTTTTTCAGTGGATACCCCAGATTCGTAGTTTGTTTTAGCTTCGTAAATAAATGCCCATGGATAGGAGATGCTTCTCTTCGGATACCTTACATTTATTGCTTTGTGTTCGGATCAAATATGCAAGATTTCATTTACCCCTGGTTTATAGCCTTATACCAGACTAAGATAAATATAAATACCAATGAACAGAAGAATGTCTTTACTGGGCACTGCAAATTTATAGCCTTGTGCTAGACTAATATATGTGCGGTAAATACATATTCCATTGGAGATTCCCTTATTGGGTAACCTACATTTATTTTCTTTGTGGCAAGATCAACTAAGCTTGTATATATGTATGATTTTTCTTACTGGGTAACCCAGATTTATAGCCTTGAACTAAACTAAGATAAGCACAGTAAATACTCGTAAATCACAGATTTCCTTCTCTGGACACTCTAGATTTGTAACCTTGTGCCTGACTATCCCCTCTTTCGTTAAATCTTACTCTAGATGGTTTTATATGTTACCATAAAGACTTTTGGAAAAGCCGCTCATCTATTGCGCAATCCATATAATTTTATGCTCGAGAATCTCGACTCCAATGGAGGAGTAGTAGAAGAAGGTCTGTTTGGTAATGGAATCATCTTATCGTATGTTGCTCTGTAGACAAGTAGGAAAGTTAATTTTCAGAATTGTATATTTTTTAAACCTAGAAATAAAGACTACAAATATTAAAAAGGTTGATTGGTGGTTTAGAGAGAAAGTGGCCCAACAGTTCGTTGTTGAGAAAATAGAACCGGTTATACGTGTTAAAATCTTGGATGACACCTATTTTTTGGGAGGGGGGAGATTTATATGTTTTTAATAAAGATAGTGCCATTTTCTCACTGAATGGCTACCCTCTGAAATTAACAATATAATTCATATACCTCGACAGCAATATCCCATCAACTGAAAGTGAAGCCAACGTACGCTACTGACCATAAAGAAATCAGATCTCTTTGATAAAATAAAACGTGAATTCTTTCAGGCTGTAGCCATATAGGTACTATTGTATGGTTGCACAAATCCAGGAAGCAGCACCTAACAAAACAGCTGCTGTCTCCCATCTCATAAACCATCCAAAAACAAAAATGAGCTAAACATGCTTAGCACTGCTAGGGAAGTGAGAACCAACGCATAAGCGAAGTTCTACCTTGGACTCCTTCGCATGGACACACCAGTGTTAGCCGACCAGCAAAGACTTTCATTCATCAGCTCGGTGCGGGCACTGGATGCTGTCTAGAAGACTTCCCTTAGTCGTACCCAATAGCGGGCAGGTCTTAATGAGCAAACTTCTGGAGAGAGTCAGGAGGTGGAATCCATAGAGACAATCCTACGTTGTTTCTAACCTTGTTCTGGTTGTGACTGAGACAACACAAGTGCTACAACCAGATAACTTACCCATGGATAAAATTAATCGTGCGATGAGAGGAGACTTGCCGCTTGGCCGACTATTCATATTCCATACAACCTTGCTCATATTTATACCCAGTAAAGGAAGCAAGATTTTCTATGGGAAAAGTATGAACCCCCTTATTACTCCAGCAATGGATTAATAGTATCACTACTGTTCTTCTTTGCCCAGTCGGCTGGGGCTGTAGAATACACCGACTGCTTCTCTGCAGAGGGGGTAAAAAAAACCCTCCCAACGAGTGTCCTGATATGACACTAAACAATCTGATGGTGAGGTTCTAGCAGTGCTGGAGCTTTGGGGAATGCAGAGTACCCCTTCATTGCCATCGCTCCTAGGTCCACTCTGGCCCGGAGTGGTAGCACCTGATAAGGGTCCTATCGATGGGTTAAATAGAACTAACTGCATACTTATGCTCAAATGAATTGAGTAAACTGAATAGCTTGAAATAGAAACGTTTTTGACAATTAAACTGTACTTACACTTAAACAGCGTGCTTATGCTTAACTGAATTATTTGAAATAGAACTGTTTTTCGACATTAAAACTGTATTTACACTTAACTGAATTATTACATATAACTGCTTGAATAGTTTGAAATGGAAATGTTTTTGACAATTAAACTGTGTACTTATGCTAAACTGAACTGTTTTAAATAGAACAGATTATTTACATAAAAATGGATTTGGCGTTAAATAACCTACAAAGGTTGATATGCCATAAAACCAAACCAAACCAAACCTACTGTTTTTCTATAAAGGTGACTTTGGCATTAAATAACCCGCGATGGTTGATATGCCATTAAAGAAAGAAACCTTAAATCGTACCACTGATATTCTTCCGCATGGATGGCTTTAGAACAAAGTAAACCACGAAGGTTGATTGGCCTTTAAACAAAGAAACCATAGCATATAACTATAAAAAATTATGACACAATTATGGGGCACCCAGTGAGAAGTGAATTCACTACAGTAGTCGGGATCAGCTAACTTGCTGACCACTAATCCACAGCAAGGTTTCGGAGAGTCCCCTTAGCCTAGGGACTAACATGTTGGACTGTGACATCGTAGTGAGCGAGTTCAAGCTTCAGTCGCGCCATTACGTTCATTTTCGAACTAATAACCTTAGTAAAGGCATGAACCTCCTTATCCTCTCCGGCTATGGGATAAATAGTGTCACTACTGTTCTCCTACAAGGATGGATTTGACACTAAATAACCAGCGGAGGTTAAAATGCCACAAACAAAAAGAAACCTTAAATAGTACCGCTACTGTTCCACAAGGATGGCTTTAGCATTCAATAACCCACGGAGGTTGATGTGCTATTATTAGGTCATTGAACATCGAAGTCGAATTAAAATTAACTGCTTGTTCCACGAATATGACCTTGAACTACAAATTGATTGAAGTCATCAACTTTTTTGATTTGTTAATAAACAAAGCCATAAAAAATTTTCCACTCCTAATCCTTCTTTTTAGAGGACCTAGATGCAAAATTCAATGACATCATTTTCTCGCAATGTTAGCGATATCTTAGCAGCGCTTATAAAGTTTCTTAGCTCTTCATTGCTTGTGCAAACAGTTAAAAATAGCATATCTAACTTATTTTTGCATAAAACCTATTTCTTCCGAATTTTTTTCGTGTTCAAGGTGCATTTTATTGATAAATTGATTTTAATGGCATGTCAGTCTGTCTAGGCTTATTTTGTACAAAGAAGTTAGGGAATCGCGTTCATTGTAAATTCATATTTATATTTGTTTTTGTAGTTGTTTCTTAAGATGAGTTTTTTGCACTCTAGTCCAATCGAATACGAATTTCTTTCTTTCTTTCGGTTTCTTTGATTTTAATGGCTCATCAACCTTCCTGGGTTATTTAATGCCAAAGCCATCATTGTAGAAAAACAGTAGTGATACTATTTAAACCATTGTTGATGAGGTGGGGAATAAGCGGCTTCCTACCTTTTCCAAGAGTATTCGTTCAAAAATAAGCATAATAACACGACTGGAGTTCGAACTCGCGAACTATGATTTAACAATTCCGTACTTTGGCCTTTACGCCACGGACAAATAATAGTTAAATAGAACTATTTGACCCAGAGATGGATCCCTAAGAGGAATTACCACTCCAAGGCACAGTGGATCGGGGAGCTATTGTAAGAATAGAGTTCACCAGACTCCCGAAGACATCCAAATCTGAAGCCTGAAATGTGATGAAAATTTGGTGTCAAACCTAGGTAATATTTTTTTGGCGGGGGCGGGTATATCCCTCTGCAAGGAGAGACACAGCGTATTCAAAAATCCGAGAAGCAAAAGGACATATTTTTGTTCTTTGTATTCGGATTCGAAAATATCAAACTAGAGCATAAAACTTTTTTGCTATACTTGAACCAACGATTTTATCTAAAGATATGGAACAACGCTTTTATCTCATCTCAGAAATTCAGACCAAAACAAACTGATTCCACAAAAAGTCCACATATGAAACGCATTATATATATATATATATGTGTGTGTGTGTCTATATATATTTACATATATGTATTAATATATATGTATGTATGTGTGTGTGTGTGTATCGAGTGCAATATTTATAGAGAGAGTGTACTCAATTTCTGTGATAAAGCATGTGTATTCCCAATCTCATACCTCTGTCCCCACATTAAAAAGAAATTTAAAAAATGAAACTTGTTATAAAACGAACTTTATTTATTAGCACTGGTTTTATTTTGATACCGATTTTGATGAATCGTAAAGCTGAAAAAGTCCCCAAGAGTCCAAGGACCCTATATATATATATATATATATATATATATATATATATATATATATATATTCTGTAATATAATGATAAAAGAAATTCAAATAAAAGAAATTTTTACATAAAAGATATTAAAGTTCAGTTACTGTAAGTTTCATGGGTTTAGACAACCATCTGACAGAAGTGTGAGAAAAATGGCTTATCAAGCATTTATATACCGTGAGGTGTATGTGAGTGTGTCTGCGTGTGTCGGTGTGTGTCATGTCATTTCTGACTCCCTAGTTTCTAATAAATCATTACAACTAAACAATGAGTTCGATCCTTATGGAATACCCAAAATTTGGGGCCTTGTGCCAAATCAACGGTATACTTACTTTATTTCGAACTTATTGAAAGCACCGGTTCTCGTCAGATTACCGAAGACAAGGTGCGATGCAAATTACCACCACACACACACACACACACACACGCACGCACGCACGCACGCACACACATGAACTGCAACTAATATATATATATATATATATATATATATATATATATATATATATATACTGCTGGGATAGCATCTTCACTATACTCACACTAAATGAAACACACGTTAAAGCAAGTGCTCTCACAATAGAGAGAAATATGTATATATATATATATATATATATATATATATATATATATATATATATATATATATTTCTATTTTAGGTTAATCCCAAACTTTAACTCTGGAAGAGTGAAAAAAAACACAAACGATCCAACTTGTGGATAAACAAATGGACAGATTGATATTTTAGAAAAAATCGATAAAAAAAGAAAAGACTTAAAGCATGTATATCGTCTGAAAAAAATCAAAGAATATCGTAATGTCTAGCCAGAAGAAAAACTCTGAGACAGGACTAAGTAAACAAAGAAAGTGCTTAATACAAGGTAGAGCAAATACACACACACACACACACACACACACACACACACACACACACACACACACACACACACATATATATATATATATATATATATATATATATATATATATATATATCCCCAAAACACTTTGATCATACAACATTTTTATTTGACCAGTGGTTGGTTGGTTGATTTTTTTTACAGCATATCAACCCTTGTTGGTTATTCAATACCATATCCCGTTTATGCATATATTTTAGATATATATGATTTGTAAACGAATAGTTTATGGATAACATGTTAAAGAAGCCAGAGCTAATTTGTTTACATACAGTTAAATGGTTTCCAAAATAATTATAAGGCTCAAATCGTTTGCACACAGTCAGTTGGTTTCAAGAATTGCAATATAAAATAGGCCGATGGATACACTCTGTTAACACTAATATATATATATATATATATATATATATATATATATATATGTAAAGTATGTGTGTATCCATGTGTATGTGTATATAATGTGTATATATTAATAATGTAGTCTGCTATATTAATGAATAAAGATTGCTCAACATGAGTGATAAAGTTTATATATATATATATATATATATATATATATATATATATATATATATAATACTGGATAACGTTGATACAGTTTCAACGCTGTTGAAGAATACTCCGACTGCATCTAATCAGACGTGTAAGACTCCCACATTCAACGAGTGTCTTGAATGTGACACTAAACTGCATCTTATTATGAGGTTCCACTCCTCGAGCTTTGGGGAATGTAAGAGTAACTCTTCATTACCATTACTTCCAGGTCCACCCTGCCCGGAGCGGTCATAACTGTAAGGATCTCATCAATAAGTCTCATAGAACTGTTCCTTCTTTTACTAGGGATTATCATTAATATCGAATTGAATTATTTGTGTTAAATGGCATTACTTAAAACCATTTAACTGTGTGTAAACAAATGAGCTCTGTCTCATTTTAAAATAATACTAACTAAAAACTATTCTCTTACAATTCATATATATAAAACAGCAGAGACACTATTTAGCCTAAAGCTGGGGAATGAGATGGTTCATGCCTTTTCCAAAGGTCCGTGATAGTGCAATTATGGATCGAACTCACTAACTACTATATCGTCGTACAACACGTTAGTCGCTACGCCATTGTGACTTATACTATAAGATATATTATTTTCTCAGAGTTTTATCATTTCCACTAGAACATCACACAATGAAAATGGATTTTATTTCCCAATTCTATACCATTGAACCTAAGCCAATTGCAGAGGAGTAAAATGCCTAATTTTGACCCAAAGTCGTCGTATGAGTTTCTCTCATCTATGGATCAAATTGATCGGTTTGAAAATTTTTACAATTAAATAGGAATATTTGAAACCACATAAATTGTCATCATTATTCAATAATTACATACAAGCATGTAATTGATTTCTTATTCTTAATAATTAAATAGAAATAATTGAAAACACTATTGAGTTAGAATTAACACATTTTCTCTTTAAATTAATACTTCAATTATGTATGGAATGTTTATCTGTTTAAAATGATTGCAAATTAGTTCGTAGACACTTAAGATATTGATATTGTAACGAAGAATCAGGTGTTTAAGATAATCGTGAACTTTATAGATCTATTAACACTTGATGTATTAAGATATTGATATTCGCTTAACGGCAAAAGTATGTATCTCAGAGTATGCAAGTTCGAACTCACAAAGAGCTATTGTATTTACTTTTGCACTTGGTGTGAGTTTTATTTGTTTAGAAGGGTTTTTTTTTAATCCAGTCTACAAAAGATTCTCAATGACAATACAAGAATCCTCTATGAAAATAACTATAAAATCCACAACAAATCCTTGATGTAATAAGCATCAAAAATAAAAGAACAAACATGTAGAATAGCATTTAACTCTGGTTCCAATATATGAATATATTTTATAACTGACCTTTGTAGCCCTCCTAACTGAATAGACCAACCATATAAAACAATCTTCCAAACAGATAAAACTCACATCAAACAAAAAGTAAAAACCAATAGTTCCCCTGAGGACGACCAGAGACATGATTGAAAGCGCTTGGGGAAAAATATCGGATACTCTCTCTACCATCTTGATCCCGATATACGTAAAGAAACAAGAAGGCTTCAACGTCAACACATGAAGATCACAACGAAAAAATATTCAGTGGTATATAACAAGGCTTTTTTGAACAATATATATATATATATATATATATATATATATATATATATTATCATTGAAGCGGAACTCTACATTTCTCAAAGTTAAAAGGCAGGAGCTTCACCATCAGATGTAGTTTAGCGCCAATACAGGACACTCGTTGGGGTTGGGGGTCTTTCCACTCTGCAGAGATACAATAGGGGTATTCTACACTTCTAGCCGACTGGGTTGACAGTTGAATAGTTTTAAATATTAGTACGTAATACTAATAATTCAATTTAACATGAGTCATTTATTTTCACACAGTTAAATAGTTTCAAATATCGAAAATGGTTAAGTATTTCTATTTGAAATTATAGATAGGATCCTAACAGGTATTTCCTTTTGGGTCAGAACATGAGAGTAATATCAATGAAGGAGTATTCCATATCCCCCAAATCGCCCAGCCTCACCATCAGATGTTTTAGTCTCATATCTAGGATACTCGTCGGTTGGGGGTTTTACCCCTCTGTAGAGTTATCAGTAAAAGAACAAGAATATTTTAAAGATAATAAAGGAAGATCAAAAGGTTCTTCACCCGGTGTCATCCGCTTTTTCTTCTTTATTTCTATACTCTCTTTTCTTTCTTTCTTCAGGGACACAAGTCTTTCTTTCTTTCTTTCTTTCTTTAAGCCCTGATAGTAGTGCCAAGAACACACTGATTGCATCCTCTTCAGGTGGGGTCAGAAACCAACCGCAAAGTGTATCCTAAGTAAAACGCTAAGCTTCATTCAGTAATGATGTTCTAATTCTTGAGCTTTGGGGAGGATAGGGCTTCTTCTTTCTTACTATTACTCACAAGTCCACTCATCTGGAGTGGTATTACCGATTAGGACCCGACTTTAGGTCAAATATATCTGTTTGAAAATTATTACTGTTAGACGGGAATACTTGAAACCATATCACTTATAATGTATTAGTTGGGGAGTCCCCCGTTGCGTAGTAGCTAATGTGCAGAACTGCAATATCTTAGTAAGCTAGTTCAAACTCCAATAACTGTATTAGATTCACATTTGCTTAGTACTCTTGAGAAAAGTAGAAACCCCTTATTCTCTCAGCAATTCGGTTAAATAATATCACAACTATTTTCCTGTGAGAATAGATTTGGTGTTAGATAACTCACGAAGGTTGATATGCCACTAAACAAAGAGACCAAACCAAATTATTTGTTGCCCAGTCGGCTAGGGCTGAATAATACACCAACTGGATCCCTGCAGAGGGGTAAGCCCTCCTCCACCCAATGAGCGTCCTATTTATGACACTTAACAATCTGGTTTTGTGGCTTCAGTAATACTGGAGCTTTGGGAAATGCGGAGTACCCCTTTATTGCCATTGCTCCCAGGTCCACTCTGGCCCAGAGTGGTAGCACCTGATAGGGACCTTTCTATGGGTCAAACACAACTAAACAGTATACTAATGCTATGCTGAATTGTTTGAAATAGAACTGTTTTAAAATTCAAACTACGTATATATGCAAAACTGAACTGTTTGAAATAGAACTATTTTTAAATAGAACCAAACAGTGTATTTATGCTAAACTGACTTGTTTGAAATAGAATTGTTTTTACATTTTCATCTGTGTAAACAAAAAACTCTACTTATGCTAAACTGAATTGTTTAAAATAGAACTGTTTTGTCGTTTAAACTACAAACTTATGCTTAACGGAATTGTTTGAAATAAATTGTTTATTTGTATAAAGATGGATTTGGCATTAAATAACCAACAATGGTTGGTATCCCATAAAACCAAACCAAACCAAACCAAACCAAATTATTTGTCGTAAATACTGATACTTGATAGTACATAACTGTGAGCAAGCAAATAAATATAGGTTTGGTTTGGTTTGGTTTTATGACATATCAACAGGTTTGAATTCAGAGTTTTCCTTCTCCTAGACTAGTTGCCTCACCAAGGCTGAAGATCCCAGTCTGTCCTACTATTTACCTATAGCTGGAGGGAGAATAATTGAATTTATACATTTCCCAAGGGTACTAGTGCTATGTGAAATGCAATTAGCTTGGTCTAGGATTTGAACTCGTTTCGCAGTGTCCATTTCCTACTACGATAACCATTACACCACGAGCAACATTTAATATCTCTTCAAACTGGTGTGATGGCTAAAATGCTGGACTACAGCCTTGCAGTAAGCGAGTTCGAACTCCAGTTGTTTTATTACGCTCATTTTCGAACTAATGCCGTTGGGAAAGGTATGAACCTCACTATCCATCCAGGTATGGTTAAATAGTATCACTGTTGTTCTTCTACCTGGTTGATTTTAGCATTAAATAACCAATGAAGTTTGACATGCCATTAAACAAAGAGCCCTAACCATTTGCATATCAAGACACCATTTGTTCCCTTGGGTCACTCAAAATGACCCAGTTAGTTCTATATAAATGCTGAAATCAGAAAAACGAATCTTACGTAATAAATGTATGAGCATGCGCTGTTTATTGACGCGGTAAGGTAAAGATCAGCTGTTTTGATTTTGCTACAAGTTTCGATTTCAGGAACCGGAATAAAATAAACTTTCAAAAATAATTGATATAAAAACTAGGTTTAGATTTCTGTATTTTAAAAGAAGGGAAAAAAAAAAAAACAATAGAAAAGTTGTTTGATTATTCATTGATTATTTTACATTTCTAAATGCCATTTTTATATTTTAGAATATCAATGGCCTTCACTTTGGACATCCGAGAGGTTCTGTGAGGATTTTTTTTTATCACTACTCTACTGAAGATTTCACCTAGTATCTTCATCATTGTTATTTTGGTCACAAAATTTGGGTCACTCTTTTCTTTTCTCTTCATCGAGTTAGTTGAAGACGAATTATTGTTATTAGTCTGTTGATAACTTGAATTAGTATACTTATCATTAATATTTGGTTACAATGTTTTGGTGACAGTTTTCTTTTCTCTTCCTCGAGTTAGTTAAAGCTTTGAGATAAAGTATTGTCATCATTCAGCTAATTGATTGACCTAGTATCCTCATTGTTATTATTTCAGTCACTATGTATTCGTTTCTCTTTTCTCTTATTTCCCTCGTGTTGTCTGGAGTTTTGAGATGAAGTATTGTCATTACTCTACTAATTATTTGACCTAGTATCCTCATCGTTGCTATTATGGTTACAAAGTTTAACTCTCTCTCACTCTCTCTCTCTCTCTCTCTCTCTCTCTAGTTGTCAGAAGATTTGAGACAAATTATAGACATTGTTCCACGTTTTTAACTATTATCCTAAGCACTGAAATGATTGTTTTCTCTGTCTCTGTCTGTCTGTCTGTCTCTCTCTATATATATATGTATATAC
>CAUZXS010001792.1:0-30700 GCA_963585895.1 Sepioteuthis lessoniana
GTGTGGATCTTGCCTTTTAACTTAATTCTGCCTATACAATATTTACGCCCAAAATAAGTCCCCACTTTCCAGTTTAGGATATAAAGATATAGTTTCAAATTTTATCAGAAATTTCTATTTAGAAATTAGTTATTGTATATTTTTAGGTGCTTATTTATTAAATTCAATTCTTTAACTTGTTTCTCCTAGAGAAAAATTCCATTAATTTTTCATTGTAAATAGATTCACCAACCTGTGTTAAATTCCTGGTTTAAACATTCTTGCATTTCACTTTGTGCTAATGCACTTGAAAAGTATTAATCCATCTGTTTTTTACCCCGACTATGGGTAAATAGTAAGGAAGACTGGGTTCTTAAGCTTTTGTGGAGCAATCAGTATAGGAGAAGGAAAACTTTGAATTCAATCCGACTGTAAGCTGCATTGGAGATCGGTAAATACATACTTTTTCTGAAAAATATATTTGTATCTTTTATTGCTGCATGAGGTGTTTAAAAAAGATACGTCTGTCTTTTTAACAATTTCTATTTCATTTGATGAATAGACCTTCCCCTGTGTCTAGTAAGTATGTATAACAAATTTGATTGATCTTTATTAAACGATTTAGCTATTTCTCACATATTCATAATAATTTTCATTAGTGAAATAAGTATCAAGAATCAACATATCTTTTCCCTTGGAAAATTATATAGTTGACTCAGTACAAAGGAATGGATGCTCAAATGAGGTTAGTCCATGATGTCATCATTTCAGCCACTAAATACTGTTGTTCCAGATTCCAATATTACTATATAGCTAAGTATTTTACTATAAAATTTACATGTGTGTAAATTTTACTTCCTTATTCTTAGGGTTGTATCCTTCTGAAATGCCTTGTTTTTGTATACTTTTTTGTTTTTTTATCTGAGTTCTTTATTTTTGTCCATTACTTCAGTTCTGATGATGATGACAGCCAGCAGGGATCTTTCTCTACTTCTCAAGATGCAATTGATAAAGAAAGATTTGCCAGGTAATATGATTATTTGTACCATTAATAATATAGTTTTCATTATTCTATATTTTTCTTTCTTTTGCTCTCATTAATTTTGTGTGCATTATTCTTTCCTACTACTAAAAATTAATATAGTTTACTTACAGTTGGAATGTACTCTTTTTACTTTTGCTCTTTAAATATTCAAATTCTTTATTTTATTAAATTGATTTATTATTCTTATTTTATTAAATCAATTTATTAAATTGATTTTTTTTTTTTTATAAAAAAAATCAATTTAATAAATTGGTTGATTTTTCAATGTACAGTTTAGTTGCATTTAAAAAAGATCAAATATCTAAAAGAACTTATTCAGGTCATTTACAATATTTGTATAATTATGTTGAAAAATAGGTCAATCTTTCCATTGAGGTCATTGCAAATTTCTTTGACTCAAGGAAACTGTCACTGAGAAATAATCATGGCTTGATGCAAAATATAAATTCAAGAAATAAGAACACCATTTAAGGCAACTAATTCAACAAAATCAAGTACATATTTTATTTTAATATGATAGTCATTATTATTTATTAATACTATTGTATTATTCTTCATTATTATTTAACATTATTACAACTGATGATAATGTCTAATCTCACATTAAATTTATTAAAAAGTTGTCAGCTAAAACTTGACAAGAATACGTTTGCAAGTTTTTTCTTTTAAGGCCATTTGATATGCCATGCATGTTTTAGTACTTGATTTTTGATGTTTTGAATGGTGTTTGTATGTACTATAGCATCAATTTTAACTTAAAAGTGAATATTATGGGTTATATACAATGAACTATATGCATTCTATCTAATTATTATTTTCCCCCTGCAAGTCAAAGTGAACCGTAAATTCTTGTGACCTAAAGTGAAAGATTACCAAAAATAGTAATATTTGCTAAGCTTCAATGGTTTTGAATTGTTTAGCTATTCAATCTGTCAATTACTGATGGCAAGATTTCAAAGCACTTTCAGTTGATCATAAGTTGTCAAGAATATCAGCTTCATAACTTGAAGATATTTCGAACAAAACTGGAAAATCACTAACACTTAAGTAGATTTTATTTTTGGTTTTGATTCTAACTAAACAACAGTAGATCTACATTAAAATATTCAACTTATTCAGGAAATGTATAATACAATATTCCTTTGGAATTATTTATTAACAAAAGAAGTTAGTTTTAACTAAAGGAAATATCACTTTAAAAGTTCATAGAAGCCCCAAAACTTCAATTACTAACAATTGATATTCAAAATTTATTGTAAATGTCCTCTAATCAATATTTTTTTTCTGGAAGATTGTTTCTGATAGTGTCAGAGCTTACTTTGAACTCTTAAAAGTAGTTCTTAGAAAATTCAAATTTTCACCAAATTTATAATTTGAAAGCATGGTTAAATTTAATTCTCAACATACAAAATTAGAGCCATAATCAAATACGACTTACTTTTGAAATAGATTTTGAAAACTTGTGTATAGAGACAAAATGGATTAAAAATGAAACCTAAGTTTGGGAACAATAGACTTTTTTCTTATCTTTCACTTTTGATGATAAGAGCAAACTATATAAATTAAAGGGTCTACAATTTGTGATTATTGTTGAATTAAGTTAAAGATGAATTTATTTATGTAAATGTAGTACTCTAGAACTTTGAGTTAAACCATTAAAAAGTTTATAAACAATATTTTATTTTAAAACTTGATGAATAACTATCTTAATTTTTCTTGTTATTTTGAGATAAACTTATAAGTTAGATCTGTGCAAATAGTAAAAAAACTGCTCCATTTTATATAACTGGCAATGATTCTTAGAATTGTTGCCAGTTAATAACTTTATGGGTTACAAAGAAAATTTTTTTGCATGCAAACACTATTGCAACCTCTAAATATTAAATATCATAAAGAAGCCAACGTATTAATTTCAATCAAAATATCCAACAAATAAGAACTGAAATGAAACATTGCTTATAAGAGTATTATAATCTGATATAGATATAAAAAATGACTCTGTACTAAATGTCCCAAGAAAATATTTTAGAAAATAACTTTCACTTTTAAATATATGAATTGATGATGTAGTAGTTATACTATTTCATTCTGCCTCATATATATACACAAGATATTGACATGTGGCAGTAATGCTATTGCATGTCAGAGTTAGGACTTTATAACCGGGTAAGTGATAGGCTAAATGCTGCAGTTATAGGCAAGAATAAAGATTTAACTAAACTTAATAAAGGGCAAATTATTATTTCTGAAATCATACAGCTGTACTTGTCAGTGTTTATTGGTAGTACTTCGAAAAGGTAACCTTTCCCAACAGCTAATAAGGCATTGAGCAGTTTAGACTTATTGTTTTGAGAAGTGAAAAGTGGCTTTTCTCACCAAATCCAAACCAACTGGCCAGTTAGAATATCTATACTCGCCAATATCCATCACTAGTTAGCAATCCTCACAAAAAATTTAAAACGGGAGTTTGCTATAACAAATATGATATTTATAAAATATAGTTTGATATAAGATTTTGGGTTTTTAAACCCAAAATCTTATATCAAACTATATTTTATAAATATCATATTTTATCAAAATCTATCCATAACTTTTCGAAATATAAGCACTTGAATTTGGAAAAAACATTAACAGAAAAGGCTCCTATTTTCCTGAAAATATTTGGACCAAAAATTATTTTTATTGACAAACCATACTTACAGCGAAAACTATTCGAGATAAAGCAATGAAATTTGGCATGTATATGTAAAATTTGCTGGTGAATATTATGGGATCATTAAAAGACACAAGTCGTCACTTGAGCTTCTTGTAGCAATGCTCACAGCACCGCAAAATGCAATAGACATTTACATTTTCAGTAGGTTCCATCAGAAAAATACTTATAGTTGCTATAAACCCATAGAATCCCGTAAAACCAAACATGAAACAAGGAAATTGATTTATTTACAAGGTTATCAACGTTTTTTATGTGTATCATTTAAAAAAAAAATTTTTTAATAACTTTTTATCAATGAGATTGAAGAAAAAAATCACATATTTGAACATGTTTTCTTCACATATATCTAACCCAAACCTCTCTTCCTTTGGCCATGTCTATTTAATTTAATCAATAAATTGTGACCTTTTCACTGCAACACATCATTTTGATCCTTTGGGTTGACATCTTTGCTGAATTCAGACCCCCAATGATTGAAGTAGTGCAGTGATTATATTCAAAGTTGTAGAGTTAACACAACTTCAGGCTTGATCATCTGGTTTCCTTTATTTGAAACGTGATTCCCACTAATCAAGAAATAGGTGTATTCCTAATAGGTGGGCCATGCCAATCTTCCTATCATGGTGTCTTGTGATCTGAAAAGCAAATTGGTAGGTACCAAATGATTAAAGATACTAGTTGCGTATATATATATATATATGATAAAGGCATACTATGTCTCTCACTAGCATCGATAACATAGGAGAAACTATGTTTGAATCAAGTTAAGTTCTGCCAAAAGGAAGACCAGTAGTAAATTGAATTATATTATACATCAGTATCTGGAGTTAGTTGTGCATGAGAAACACATATTCTCCTATAAATGTATGTTCCTTTTCTGGCTGACTGCTTTGTCAAATTATGGAGTGCCTCTATTTCTTTCACAAAGTAAATTTTGACCTTATATTGAGTAGTCCAAAATATCTCTCTCATCTCTATGAAAGTTTTATATTTTGTTTAGTATCAATATATTTGGCAGTATATTGAAGCAGTTACATTTTTTTTGCATGAGTTTCAAAAACATAAAAACTGGTCACCAAATTCTTTAGATCTCAATCTCATTGAACACTCAAGAGATGTATTGGATTAACAAACTTGCTCTACAGAACCTACATTATTTAATTTTGAGCAATTTAAAGACCTGTTGAAAATAGCCATGAACCAGATTCCAGAGGAATCCTTTAGAAGTCTTGTAGAGTTGATCCTCTATTAGGTCAAGAGTTCTTTCATTGATATATGGATGACTAACAAGTTATTAAGCAGGGTGTCATAATATTTTGGTTTATTAGTGTATATATAGACTCGAGATTTTATCATTACCATGAAAATGAAATAGCAAAAAAAAAAATAATAATAATAATATAAAAAAAAAAAATTAGATAATTTCCCTTTTTTTTTTTCTTTTTTTTTTTTCTAAAACCAAATATTTTTATTTTAATTATGTATTTTGAATTATTCCAGTTTTATGTAATGTGAACCAACTTTGCAATAAACCTAAGCTGAAGACTTATTTAGAAATGCAACTATTTTTTTATTTGTGATTTTTATGCTAAGTTTGCTTTATACCAAAACTTTCTCAGTAAAAGAAAATTAATTTAATTTCAGTAACAAATTTGATTTTGTATTAATTCAAAATTAGGAATATAATTATTTTTGTGTAAATGGTGAAAAATATCAAAGTTGAAATAAATGTCATTTTATATAAATTTTGACTGGACCAATTAATAGATCCTAACTGAAATTTCATAAATTATTTTCAATAAAAAATATTTTTTCTGAAATAACTTATAAAAATTCTGGATAATTATTCATAACATATCAGTAAAAAAATATTTGATAACCATTGCACATTTTGCACATTTTGCAAAAATGATACCCCAGCATGTCAGTTGTGCGGGGGTAAAGGATCGCTACAGCATTTGCTATCTGGATGCCCAAGATCATTGAGTGAAGGGCGTTATCGCTGGCGACATGACCAGGTCCTCAAAGTTATTGCTGGAGTGGTATCTGAGGCATTAAAATCGAATAGATTCAGTCCTGGAAGACATAAGGTTATTTTTGTTAGAGCGGGAAGCTCGAAACAGCCGCAGACAAAAAATAAAGTATCGATGTTATCATCGGCGCCAGATTGGCAATTCTTGGTGGACCTGGAAAGGCAGACAAAGTTTCCAGCGCATATTGTGGAGACAAAGCTCCGACCAGATTTAGTAATGTTTTCAAATTCCACAAAGAAGGTGATAATGTGGGAATTGTCAGTCCCATGGGAAGAAAACATGGAGTCCACACACGAAAGAAAGATAGCCAAATATGAGCCGCTAGTAGAGCAATGTCGAATGAATGGTTGGCAGGCAATATGCCAGGCAGTCGAAGTGGGATGTCGCCGATTTAACGCAAGGTCGATGAGTAAAGCGTTATCAAGCATCGGCATTTCAGGAGCGGTAAAACGAAAGGCCTTGAAAAATATTACCACTGCAGCTGACAGAGCAACGAATTGGTTGTGGATCAGAAGAGCGGATAGTTGGGGTTGTAGATAGGTGATTATTAGAAGGGGGGTTAAAAAGGAGAGAAAAAAAAAAAAAGATCGTCTAATTTAAAACGATATATACACGTATGATTTTATTTAGTTTTTTATCTGTTATTTTTTTTAGTTTTATTTATTTATTTTTTGCGCACGAAGGAGTGTGGTTGTATTAGGCTTTAAGCGTTCATTTGAAATCGGTTCATTTAATTGATTAATATCTTAGACGTTTTAGCCATTTTGTAAATATAGCATTTTAAACGACAATGTTTTAGTGAAGATTTCAACGTATTACTCGTTTTTTTTGTTTTGGTTTTTTTTCATCTTTTCTCATTCGTAAACCTTTCAATGAGTTGTAACGTATAGTAATGCGCAGCATCTGTTTTAGTTCGTAATTGTATATTTATGTACAGTATTTAATGAAAATAAGTTTTAAAACAAAACTAAACGTATGTCAATTTTATATAGGAGTTTGTTGTTTTAATCGCAATTTGATATTTATGTACAGATTCTTTTTTTTTTTTCTTGATTAAAATTTTTATTTTTTATTTTTTTCGTCTTTTCTCATTCATAAACCGTTCGATTAGGAAGTTTTAACGTAAAGTAATGCGCGGCGTCTGATTTAGTTCGTAATTGTATATTTATGTACAGTGTTTAATGGAAATAAGTTTTAAAACAAAACTAAACGTATGTCATTTTATATACGAGGTTGTTGTTTTAATCGCAATTCTTTAGTTATGTACAGTTTTATTTATTTTTTTTATTTATTTTTAAGTTTTTTTTTTTTTTTTTCTTTTTTCTTTAAGTAAAAAATTAATTTTAAAAAAAAAGGTGGGGAGGAAAAGGAAGGAATACATACCGGAATGAACAAATAACCGAATAACGACCCCATTATGGCAAAGAATATTTATTGTAAAAATTATACAAATTTGGCACAAGGCCTAAAAATGGTGGGGGGAAGGCTGGTCTACACTATCCTAATCTCTAACTTAACTAGACTCATTCACTGACCAATACATATCTCCAAATTAAGAAACACCAAAATACCTCAATTAAACATATCACTCTCAAACTGCATCCACCAAAAACAACAATCACCAAAACAACACTACTGCTCCATGGACTTCTAAACTTAATCCCATATTTACAAAGTGAGGGGGAGGGGAACATTTTTAAAAAACTAAACGAATGCTATATACATTTATTTACAAGTAATTCCCCTAAAAACGAAAGTGAACAAAACATATATACATTGTGATAGTTAGTATGGGGTCCCCCCCACGTACTAAAACATGGCAGAAAGAGGAGTTAACCAGTCGAAAATAGTGTCTAAGGAGGAAAAAAAAAATAAACAAATAGGATAAATAAATGGTCAAAAATATAAGTAAACAATAAACATGAAATAACATAAGCCCTCCATCGCACTCCTGGAGAACTCCAATTCCTGTCACCTAACAGAGGGGAAGGGAAGGGAGAGTAAAACAAAAGAAGGGGATAAAAAAAGGAGGGGCCCAATGACCTTGCATACTCTAGCTAAGTTAACTAGATTAGGAACAAACTAAATCAAAATGGCCTAAAAAATTCTAACTTACCTGGGCTGGGTGGTCACGTCCTTCCGGTAACTCAAAATTCTTAAGTCCCTGGAATGTCCAAAGTGAAAGTAAGGTTGGCTCCTACCACGCGACACAAGCACGCAACAGTCACCCACCTTTCGCCAAACTCCAGCGAAGAGAGTCTTTTTCTCTCAGACCGGATTTTGACTTTGATTTGGTGTTTAAAAAATGCCACCAGGGTCTGAGAAGAAAAAGACTCATCCTCGCAGAGTTCCTTCTTTCTCGTCATCCAAATCACGACACGCATAACGCCGAGTAAGCAGAGAAACACATAATGTTCCTGTCTGTTCAACCTCGGTACCACATTGCTGCACACAGAACTGGCTTCCAGGACAAAAAACTTTCCATTGAGGATGCGGACCATGTAGCCTTCAAGAAGCTTGCACAGCGGCCGTACGACCGGGCAATGAAAGAAGGTGTGACTAATAGTCTCCTCCAAATCACCGCACCGGCTGCACTCAGGCGAAATAGCCTGTTGCGCTGCAAACAATTTCTTGCCGACCCAGAGGGCATTCCGAATGACCAGCCAGGTGAGGGAAGCCTCGTCATTATTGAGACACCTCATCCTGGGGGCCCAAGGCCACAGTAAGCGACCCTCCGCCTTCGTCACACCAAGCTCGCCAATCAGACCATCGCTAGCGGCCCCCCTGACTAAACAACGATATAATGCCCTACTCGACAATGGCCGGCTTTCAGAGAGACCTGTCTGCAGCCGAGAGAGAACTCTCAAAGCATGCCGGCACTCGCGATAGAAGGGGCATTCGCGTCTGGGCAACCGATGGGCCTCCCCATCAGCAAAATGCACACTTCTTAGCGACGGGAAAGATTGTTTAGTGTCTTCTTTCCAGACGCTTCCCACCGCCGTGTCTCGTGAACACATCTGGTCTAGGAAAGTAAGACGCAAAGTATGGCGCCGTACCTCGACGTTAGGCACTCCTAGACCGCCTTCAGAAGGGTGAAGGTAACAGATCTCCCGTCGCACCAAAGGATGTCTCTTAGCCCAGAGAAACTGGAAGAGAATCCTTTCCAGCTTGAATAGGATGGTGGCCGGGATAGGAAGCACTGAAAGTCGGTATACGGCTAGGGAGTAGATGTGCGAACTGCACCCCTCTGCCCGACCTTTAACGGAAAACCTTCTATGCAACCACAAATCAGTTGCGGCTACGACCTTATCCAGTACTTCTGACCAATTTTTCTCCAATTGAAGGTCAGGCCCAAACCAGACGCTGAGTATCTTGCACGGACCGTCTTTCCAAGTGAAGGGGCCGGGAAGAGCATAGCCTTTCCACAAGCCCAACCGCAAGCCGACAGACTTTTCGCGGTTAATCTTGGCCCCTGTTACAGCTTCGTACCTTCCGATTTCTTTGCTCACCTCCTCCACCTCGGCACTGCTCGTTACAAGCACGCTGACGTCGTCAGCGTATGCAGTGTACCTGGCCACCTCACTGGCGCCAGGTAACGTGAGGCCGCGTAGGACCGGGTTTGCCTTTATCCTGCGTAGAAAAGGCTCTAACGCCAGGATATATAACATGGGCGATAACGGGCAACCTTGCCGAATTGATCGAGTCAGAGTGAAGGGCTCCGACCTTACCCCATCCACCATGACTCCGGGGGTCGCATAAAGGAGACGTATCCAGGTGCGAAAATCAACCCCGAAGCCGGCCGAAGACAAGACAGCCTCCAGAAAAGCATGGTCAACCCTATCAAAGGCCTTGGACTGATCTAAATTGATCAGCGCGGCATTTCCGTCGACTTTTTCTACGATCGTGCGGACCAGATGAAGACTGTCCTGAATAGTCCTACCCTTCACAGCACAAGTCTGCTCGGGGCAAATCAGATTAGGCAGGACAGTCTGCAACCGGTTTGCCAAGATCTTCGCCAAAATCTTTAAGTCCGTGTTTAACATCGTTAAAGGGCGAAAGTTACTCATCCCATCCCCACCATGTTTGTTCTTACGAAGCAACTTCACTATACCCCTGGTGAAGCGTCTGGGTATGGTACCCTGCCTCATCCCGTTGTTATAGATGGTTGCCAGCAAGGGGACAAACATGTGCGACAACCTCAAGTACACTTCGTAGGGCAGACCATCAATTCCAGGAGACTTATCCAGCCCGACCGACTTCAGTGCATCCCGAATCTCCTCCTCCTTTATGCGCCCCTCACACCCAGCCGCTTCAGTCGCCGAAAGGCGAGGGAAGTCGGCAAGATAGGTGTCGAACTGAGCAGAACTCAGTCTGGGCTCCCTAGTGAAAAGCTTCAAGAAGTACTGCCGGAACTCCCCACAGATGGCTTCGTTTGTAGTTCGACGGAGCCCCTCCGGCGATGTGACACTGGCGATATGCCGATCTGTAGCATGCCTGAGTTCCTCAGCCCGTAATTCCTGGGCCATATTCGTTGCCTCGCAGGACATTCTTTTTAACCTAGCCCTAACTACCAGAGCTTGGTACTCCTTAATTTGCAAGGAGGCCAGCTCGGCCTTAGCTATGTTAACTTGCCCACTATCTCCCGCCAACACCGCCCTATCTAGCTTATCCTTAATCAACCTTTGCTCCGCTACCCTAGCTAACTTGAGTCTCCTACTATAGTCGGCAGCAAAGGATCTAATGCTATCCTTAAGGTTAGCCCACCACCTATTACCCATAATAGCCCCCGTCAATTCCCGCTTTATCGTTAGTTCTAGCTGGTTCCGGAAGTCAGCCTCCGCCAAAAGGGAGAGGTTGAACTTCCAGTAACCAGACATCCTACATCTAGCCTTATCTAACCTAATTGACACACATAAAAATTTGTGGTCGGAATTTTTATACGGCTCAAAACTTGGACCACCTAAATAGTCTAAGTCGACTCGCTTAACTAACACTCGGTCCAAATAGCTATACAGCTGGGCCGAGGCGCCCCTACTGGTCCAAGTCCAAACTATCTTATTTGGATGCCTTTCGCGAAATTTGTCCACCAGATCAAATTTCTGGACAAACTCACGAAAATATCTGGCATCCAAGGAGTTAGTACCCGTGCTAGTAGCCCCTCTATCTAAGTTGGGATCAAGGACGGCGTTCCAATCTCCCACTAAAATTACCCGCTTTGACGGAACGACGTACGGCTCGATGCGCCGGAAAAAGGCAGGAAGCTCACTGGTAGCATTGGGTCCATAAACCCCAATCAATCGAAACGCCTTATCCTTTATGGTAACATCCAGAACTCAAAGTCTGCCCGCCGGATCTGAAAGAACAAGAGCACACGAAGCGTCCAGACGTCTACTTACCAGCCAGGTGACACCTCTAGAACGACTATCAAAGCATGCTGAGAAGGACAAATAGTCCTTCGCCAGAATACCTTCATAGAAGTTGGAGTAGAAGTGAGTCTCCTGTAAACAACAAATATCAATGCCGCGACGCTGGAGGTATAACAATAGTTGGGATCGTTTAGAATCCGACCTCAGGCCGCGGCCATTTAAACTAGCCAACCTTAGATCCATCATGAAAATTACAGGGGTTGAGTGCCCGGACTGAACATGGCTGGGGTCAGGACTCCGACGGTCTGGCTCATGGATCCTGTGGCCATCTCATTATTGATGGCTCCGTCATGAGCGAGACCCCCGACGTCCCGCGGAAAAGTTAGTTTAAGTGCCCTATAAAGGGAGGGGTGTAAAACAACAGGGACCCTCCCAACAAGACCCTTACAAGATGATAAATCGTCTTTAAAAAATGATATAGGGCCGAGGGCCTCGTTAGCCTCTCCTAACATTTTCATAACTCCTTCCGACCCTCGGCCCTTCCGGATGACTGTGGTGACCCATGACTTGGGAAAGTTTTTGGGGTCCTCCACGTTATGACCATTGACTTCCTTGAAGTTGTGGAGGACCCTCAATTCTTTTAAAAGTTGAGGCTGGACCTTGTGCAGACGATCCAGGGCCCCCTCATCCACCCGGCAGATGTTTATCCCGGTGTTGTGGCGCGGTTTTTCTTCTTTTTTTTTATGTGTTTTGGGACCTCATCCCCCGAACTGTCGATTGATGAGCTCCGCTGCTGTTTCTTCAGTGTGGTGGATGGTGATGATGCTGCTGCTGTTACTGGTGGTGATGGTTTTGCTGGAGGAGACTCCAACGGCAGCGGAGGGGGGGGTCCCTTTTTCCTCTGTACTAAAACAGACATGAGAGGTGGAGGCATGGATCTATGAGGAGGTGTAGTTGGTGGTGGTCGGATGATTCTTGGCATTCTTGGTGATGAAGGGGTAGAATGAGGGGGCCCTGGTCGTGGAGCCGATTTCCGCTCCTGGTCCAGCCTCTTTTTGAAATCCATTAGTTTTTCGAACTTCTCCCGGCCTGGGCTGAAAGATCTGACCTTGGGAGGAGTGCACTGTTTAGGTGGGGTCTTGGGTGGGAATTTGCTTTTTGGTGGGGATGATTTTTGGGCATATGTGGGTAAACTGTTGGACTTTTTTGAGGGGGGTGAACTGTCGGTGCCTACCTGGGACGACTTTTGGGAGCGAGGATCCTCGGGTTGGAGCTTCCTCCCACCTTTTCCCACAGTCAGCCACTCGGCCTTCGCCTCTTCGGAATTAACCGTAGGGGACGAAGGGGGAGTGGGTTTTTTTTTACCCGCTGGTGTGGGCGAGACTACGGGAGCCTCCTTTTCTGTGTTGGTTTTAACAACAGGTGAGAGGGTACCGGGTTTGTGGTCGGGCTTCTTCGGGGCCTTCTTCCCCGGGCAAACTGCGGAGAGGTGACCAATCTCGCCACAGTGCCAGCAGGCGGGTTTCCTTCCTGATACTATGACAGGAAGCCTGCGCTCTTCCACCTCCAACCAGTTGGGAATGGAGTAGAAGGTTTTCATATCTAACATTATGTCAAACCTCCATTCCCCATGCATTCCATCGTGTGTTGCAGAGACGATGTCGCCAAATTGTAGCATGTACGCGGCTAAATTTGCGTCTCGAAGGAAGCTAGGGACCTCATATATTGATACCGTGGTCCGCCGTCGCCCCATATATTCTGTTCTGAAGAAATAATCTTTATTTTCTAGAGATTTTTTTGTTAGGGCGACGGCATCTTCTATAGTCGGTAACAATATATCCCAGAAAGCGTAAGAGGCACCAGCTATTATAGCTTGTGCTTTTACGCCCAGGCTGGAAATCTGACGGAGAACCATGTCTTTGGCGGGTTTAACGATTTTCCTGGATCGTTTATCCAGTACAAAGACAGACACCGTTCTTTTTTTCTGGTCTTGTCTTACCTCCTCCAAATTGAACATAAGGCCATGCTCCTGTACTTCACTGGAGCAAGTCGACCTGTATTTTCGGGGGGGCTGTCCAACTATTTTTGTTTGGTGAATTGATAGGTGCATTTTTGTCAGGGGAGGGTTGTTTTTTTGTGGCGATTTTTCTTTTTTTTGTTGGTCAGGGGGAGGGGCATTTTTATCACAAGGTGACTCTTTTTTCTTTTTCACCTGGGGGGGAGGGTCACTCTTGATAGGGGAAAATAACGCCTTTATGGCTGGGTGGAAAAAAAAGAAGGGGGGTGTAAATGTGAAAAGAACAAAAAAATGGAAAGAAAAAAAAACTTAACTTAATTTTCCAACTAGGTCAGAATTTTTCAGCCCAGCCGGGAGAAGTCAACACGATGATATGAGGTTATATATGGTAAATATCCTTTCGCAAGAGGTCCAACTTGGCCACAGAATTACACTCAATGGCTGCCTCCTTGTAACAAAAAACAACACTTCCGGTCAAACTGGAAGTGACGTCATTGTGGCAAAGAAGCAGAGTAAAGTGGCCTCCCGATTTTTAAAGGAAAGATTTAGAAGTCATCAGTAGAGCTTAGCTCGGATTGGCTGTTGCAAAATTATATATAGAGCCTTTTCTGTGGTCATTTTTTTTTGTTTTCTCCTTGTGTGGATGCGCAGGTTGGCTGCAGGGATGGGAGTTGGAGTTAGATCGATGCCAACTGGGTCATTTGGGTGAGGGGGTCTGATGTTGAAAGACCCGAAACCCCCCATGATCCCAAAGGAAACATCACTGACGACCCATCCCGAAGCATCAACTAAGATGTATGGTATAAAAATGCACATATTGTAAAAATACTTATGCTTAATTGTTTATATTTTGCTTATTAAACACTTTTTCATTTCATTTTGAAATGAAAACTTTTTACTGACACACACACACACACACACACACACACACACACACACACACACACTATATGTGTGTGTGTGTGTCGGTGCATATTATATATTCATTAGATAAGTATTGTAAGTCATTACTATTAGTAATTTTGACAAGTATTTTCTTTCATCTTTTAAGTTTACTTTTTTTATCATTATCTACTCCAGTCGTCATTTCTATGACAGCAAAGAACATGTATCGGCTAAAGAATAAGGTCTTGGTGAGACTCAAACTCATATTCCCTTTGTCTAATGAGAGGGGGAACCTGGTTCTATCAGCTATTTAGTTCTACTAACTGAGCTATAAGATCTATTGATATTGCAGAAAATTAAATCATTGTCATTATTTTCCTGATTTAGTTTCTTGATCTATTTATGCTATGTTTGTTCTTTTCGCACACTTGTAGTTTTAATATTTTATTTGTTAAAAAAACTACTAAAACTAAGAAATAAAAGAAGGAACTAGTCAAGATCAGTAATAGTAATTATTTTACTTTTTTTATTTTCTTTATAATTTTTCATTATGTAAAATTCATAGAAATTGTAAGTTCATCTTATGTTATCAGAAATATATTTACTATGAATTATTGTTATGATTAAAAAATTTTTTCTACATGTAAAAATTGTAATCTGTATTCCTATACATATATTTTCAGAATTATATTGGCAAAATATTGGGCTTAGGAAGATCACATCAGATACTAATATTATGACTATCCACAGCTTTTCCTTTAATTGAATAATGGGAAAGCTTTAAACAAAGATGTTCTTTGTGAGATACAGTAATTTATGTTCAGTAGTTTGTTCATGATCACAATAAAAAGCATGTTTCATCTACACAGATTTACCTTAAAATCGGCTGACTTTGGATTCTCTCAAACTGCTACCTGCTTTAATATAAAATTTTCATTGGGACAAGGTAGATGTTTCCATGAATATGTCAAAACTTTTATTTTGTGAAAAAAGTACTGCTTTTTATAATTCTAAGGCAATAACTAAATAAATCTTTGATAAGTCTCTTTGAGGAAAAAAAAAAAACAAACTTGATTTTTCATAAAAGTTTTAATAAAGTAAAAGTGTATATTAATTTATATTTACTCATGAAATAATGGTTTTTTGAAAAGTCGGTGGAAGGGGTATTTGTTTGTAAATTTTTCAAAAATTAATTAGATCTCAGGGAAACCTGATTTAAAGAAAATTTTGAATTAATTTAAAAAAAATTTTTTTATTTAATAATGGTTATTTAACTGTTCAAATTTTGCTGAAATCTGATTTATTTTTGAATCATAAGAAGCTCAAGTAATAAGTTATGTCTTTTTTTAATGATTCCATGATATTCATTTACAAATTTTATACATATATGTGCCTAATTTCAATGCTTTATCTCTATTAGTTTTTGCTGTAGGTATGATTTGTCTATAAAAACATGTTCAAAAATTTTCAAGATAATAGGAGCCTTTTTTGTCCACTTTTTCCAACTTAAAGTGCTTTTATTTCAAAAAGTTATGGATGGATTTTGATAATTCAAAAACCCAAAATCTTATGTAAATCTATATTTTATAAGTATCATATGTGTTGTAGCAAAATCACATTTAAGATTATTTTGTGAGCCTTGCTAGGATTTAGGATGTGATTTTAAAAAGATCACTGAATTAACAGGTTTTTACTAATTCATTTTTATTAATTATATGGCCTTGAAAGCTTAAAAACAAAAACACCACAAACAATGATATCATAATTTGGTTGTCTGAATTTGAGATGAAGCTTGATAATTTTTATCATGCAGGGTTTTCGGACTATTGTCTTCATCTTTGTTATATTCACAATGTTTCGACCAATATGTCCTCTGGCCTTCTTCAGGTTTTTCTTATTGAACTTGGGAGCCTACATGAAACTTCAAACCCCATCTTTTTTTAATCTATGGGGGTTGCTTGCTCTAATTCCATTAATTATAACCAGGTACAAGTGTTAAGTATTACTGTATTGTTACTCGCTTGCAATCAGGATTGAACCTGCAACCTCAAAATGACTGTCACTTACAAGCTTTACGCTATGTTTCCTGCTAGACAGTTCAGAGTGAATTTTTGGGACTTATCACTATTATGTATGAGTTTTTTTTTTTTTTTTACCTTACCTTAGCTCATATTAGGATTTTTTTATCTAACCTTTTTGATTATTGGTTCCCGTATTGTATTCATCTCTATACTTGGTTTACTTAACAGGTCACTGTAGCCCAACATATATGCTGATTCTTTAAGGTGTCTAATTCTCCAATGTTCTTTGCAATCAATTATTTTAACATCATCCCATAAGGGCAGATGGTTTCCCTTTTCCTTCCATATATGGTCTACCATACACAACTTTTCAATTTCACCTTGTACTACTGCTTTTAGCCTTACATTTAGTGGGCAGCATGTCTCATCTTTGTATACTTTACCACAACTGCAAGGGATGGAATACATACAGTTCTTAGTCATATTGAATTCTGTTGGGGACTTGACATGGAAGAAATACCTCTAGAGAATCGAGCTACTCGTGAATATTGTCCAGATGTCTTATGGACTACGTATGTTTTGGATCTTTTCAGCCTTTGACATGAAGTAGGCATATTGTGGTGAGTTTTCAGGTATTGATCTTTATTGTCCTATCCAGATTTCTTGGAACTGAGGTTATGCTCTCTGAGTAGTTGTTGCGATGGAGGTTGTCTTATACTAATCGTCTCTTCTTGCTATACATCAATGTCATTACAAATGGCTTTTGCTCAATGTTGTAGGCAATGGACGATTCCTTATATGAATGATGAGAGTTGAAATTGTGGTACTTTCCAGTGAAGGTAAGCTTACAATACATGGAAGACCTGAATCCTTGCTCTGAGTGTGTTACTAATACGTTGAGGAAGGATAATTTATTATCTTGTTCTTTCTCCATAGAGAACTGTATAGGTGGTCAGATTGAGTTCACAAGATCAAGTAATGTTTGAACATCTTGATGAAGCCAGAGAATAAATGTGTCTTCTATATATCTAAACCACATTGATGGCTTTAATGATGTAGATCCAAATGCCATTTCTTCAAAGTATTCCATGTATATGTTAGCCAATACTGGTGACAACAGAGAACCCATAGCCAGTCCTTTCTCTTGTTGGTATATGTCAGATCTCATCCCAAAATAGGTTGTTTTCACTCAGAAAGTCAACGTTTCCATTAGATTATTTCTTGGAATGTAGGTTTGTTCTTCCAGCAAGGGATCTGTAGCTAACTTATCCTGTATCACATCAGTATATACCGTTATGAACAGGCTTATGTCCAGACTCACCATCTGGTTGGAATGAATGAGAGCGTTACTAATTCTCTCTATGAAGTTTTTAACATACGATGTGTACTTACTCATTAGTGGGCTTATGATCTCCACAAGAAAATGACTCGATGGGTGACATGCTAAACCTTGGTTGCTGACAATGGGTCTCAATGGAATACCATCCTTATGTAGTTTTGGAAGGCCATATATGTACAGTAGCTTGTTGTAATGTTGAGTTAGCTATCTGTATCTTATTTGTTTTATGATATCTTTGTTCTTACTGGGGATCTGTGACAGCTTCCTTTCCGTTTTCAGGGTTGGGTCCTTCTTTACTTTACAATAGCCACCATTGCCCATCAAATCTGTCATTTGTTGAGTATTCCACTGTATCCATTACCACAGTAGTATTGCTTTTGTCTACTGGGAGGATTATGATGTTGTCATCATTCTGTAGTGATTTGATGACTAGTCTCTCCGCTTTTGTGATGTTTGGTTTCAGAGGCTTTGATTCCTTAAGTGTTTGTCTCACTTTCCACCCTAGCTCAGCAGCCTGGGCCCTGGAAATTTCAAGGCTGCATCCTCGATTGGGGTTATCAAATCTAAGTAAGGGATCTACTTGATGTTAGTGGCAAAGTTGAGACCTTTGTTTAGTACTGATTTTTCTGAGGTAGTTTGCTGTTGCTTACTGATGGTAACAATGGCTTTTACTGGTGTGTAATAGGCTTGGATTTTCATATTTTGGATTTTTATCTTTTCCAACTTTATGATTTGGCAAGACTTGACATCATGAAATTCCTGTTCGTATGATTTAACCACATATTGTTGAATTCGGGTTCTGTCTTCAATCGTTGATATTCTTTCCAGGAACGAGGTAAGTTTCCTTAAGATTTCAGACCATGGTTTATGTTTTCTTTAATGGTTGTTATGAATTCTATCTTGGACTAATTCATACTCTAATCTTTTTGTAGCTTTCTGTGCCCTCCTAGAATTAACTGGGATTTTCAATGTTAAGCATGGTGGAACTAGCTTGAGATCTCAGCATCTGTAAGGTGGTTTGTCATTTGTGCCAATTTTTGATTTAGTTTTTCTAATTTTCTCCGTTGATGTATTATATCAGGTCTGTACCAAATGGATATTAGTTGTCTAAAGATCTAAAAGATATGTAATCCATATGACATCAGGACAATATTCACAAGTGGCTTGACGCTCCAGAGTTATATCTTCTGTGTCAAGTCCCAACAGAATTCAATATGACCAAGAACTGTGTGTATTTCATCCCTTGCAGTTGTGGTAAAGTATACAAAGGTGAGACATGCTGCCCACTAAATGTAAGGCTAGAAGAACATCAAAAAGCAGTAGTACAAGGTGAAATTGAAAAGTTGCATATGATATACCATATTTGGAAGGAAAAGGGAAATCATCTGCCCTTATGGGATGATGTTAAAATAATTGATGGCAAAGAACATTGGAGAATTAGACGCCTTAAAGAATCAGCATGTATGTTGGGCTACAGTGATCTGTTAAGTAAACCAAGTATAAAGATGAATACAATATGGGAACAAATAATCAAAAAGGTTGCATAAAAAAATCATAATATGAGTTAAGGTAAAAAAAAATCATACATAATAGTAATTCATAGTGATATAAGAACATTAGTTTATAAGTCCCAAAAATTCATTCTGAACTGTCCAGCAGGTCACATGGCATAAAGGTTATAGGGGTTGGTTCCCAAAACTTCTATGTAACAATCATTTTGAGGTTGCAGGTTCAATCCTTACTGCAGGCGAGTAACAATACAGAAATGCTTAACGCTTGTACCCAGTGACCAGTGCAAGTGACCCTTGTGGATTAAATAAAAGATGTGGTTTGAAATTCTGTATAGGCTCCCAAGTTCAACAAGAAATACCTGAAGAAGGCCGAAGGACATATCAGCCAAAATGTTGTGAGAAGCTGAAGACAATTCCGAAAGCCCTGTATGATAAAAATCATATAAATTGGTTTTTCATCAAAACCTTTTTTAAACATAACTCCAGTACAAATTCATTTCTTTTGTAAAATCTTTTGTAATCTATCTTTTCTATAAATCTAATAACTCTTAAGCATACATGTAATTCATTAATAAAGGAAAGTGTGGTTTTTTTTTATTGTTTTTTTTTTTTCAATTTATTTATTTATTTATTTTAGTGAAGTGGGGAGGGGAATTTACATTTGTTGGCTGGTTTCTACTATACTATTATTTTATAAGGCATTCGTTTAGTTATAGTTAAGTCTAACTATTTGTGGGATATTTTTCTGCATTAATAGCATCTTTTAATTTTTGTTTTTATCTCTTAGAATCATGGTCTTGTTAGTGTGTATATATATATATATATATATATATATATATATATATATATATTTTTTAATGTTTTTCAGTTTCCTTTCAGTCAATAATGAAAATTTCAATTTGATTCTTTTTTCAATTCACTGTCTCTTGTGTTGTTTCATTTATTATATTTTCTTTTAAATATGTTGTTTATGATGTTTCTCATTTCTGTCTTTTTTGTCTCTTCATTAGTTTTATAAGATTTATATGTGTCTGATCTCAAAGATTTTTGGGTTTTTTTTAAAATAAAGTTCTGAAGTTTTTCTACTGTTTATCTTTGATAGCTAGTTTATTACAAACTGCTAATTATGAGATTTTAGTATTTTAAAAATTCTTTAATTTAGTTTATTTGGCAATATATCAGATATTGGGAAATTATGATTGGTATAATCATTTAAGGTTTCATATGATCAATTAACAAATGTCAACATGAACTAATTCTGAGTCCAGATTCTCAAATTTTTTATAGTTTTACCTAAATAAATTCAACCGTGGCTTTCTTCAATTTATAAGAATTTTGTAGGACAAACAAAATGAAATTTAATAAGGTTAGATTTTAATTTTTCATTCAACTAGTAAGCTATTTTTTCTTGAATAAAATAAAAAGCAATAAAAATAAATTCAGATTTACTTTTCTAGTTATTAATCCACCTTTGAAACAGTTTAAAAAAAGTACACACCTGATACAAACTAACACTTTCTAATTATGTATTAGTTAATACCATTGTCAAGTTTTAATGGCTTTGATTTCACTTTTAATTTAGCAAGTTTTGACATATGACATTGGACTAGATGGGATTGTTTTATTATTCTTGATAGCATTTGAATAAGCACAGCAAATTTCAGCTTAGAGAAGGTTCTCAAAATATGTAATGTTGAGTTTTGCTTAAATTGATTAAATATAAAACCTAATTAAGGTGAAGTCTGTTAGCTTAAGTTTCTACTACAACTTTTTTTTTTTTATTTACATGAAAGAAAGAAAAAACAGTATAAGAAAAGTTATTGCCTTAATGTTTACATGTACTTTATTAATTTCATATAGGTCCATACATAACATATCTAACTTATAAGATTCAAATATTTTTTAACTTTTATTTTACTAGATTATTATAGCTTGATATAAATTTCTCCTAAACTGCCTCTTTGATTGTTAGTAATTAAAAAAAAATCATTTCTTTTTCTTGTTTCAAATCTGCTTATTTATGTTAACTGATCAGCTGTGCTTAAATTCACTTAAATTTGTTTCTTCTTATCATTATATGCTTCCATCACAGTGACAGGCAACATTCCATAAGACTGTGAGTGTAATTCAGTATCAATTTGTGTTGTAAGAGTCTTCTGCTTCATTAACAAGATTTGTGTAGCAGTGAAAGGTTTTACTTTGAAATTTTCTATTAATCTTTAACTTTTCAAATTCTCAAAATAATGTTAAGACACTGGATTTTGTATGTTATCATGAAGCTGACATAATATGTTGAAGAGACGTTAGTTATTCAGGCAGTATTCTCCTCCTCTTAATGTTTATAATTGGTGGATATGTGACACTTGGAAACTCAGCTGGCAAATATCAATACACAAATATGTTAATATTTTATTTGTTAAAATATAGAGGGAAAACTTATCTATGAATGATACTTATATTTAAATATATCAATATACAAGGCAATTACAACCAATACTATATCAGCTTTTAGTTTTTACCAATATTTCACAGGGACTTTTCTCTCTCTAAGTAAAAATAAAAATTCATATCTTTAATTTGAAACGTTATGAGGAAACAATTTTTGATATCAGCTTCATTTCAACATTGATATTATCCTGTTCTTTCTATTAATTCATTATCTGAAGAGGTCATTAATACTTAATATCCAACTTCAACTAAATTTTTAATTTTGCTTCACAAGAGAAATAACTTCTGTTAATTTTTGCTGTTGTTTAAAAAGATTTTCTTAAAAGCAGATGCAAAAATTTCCCTAAATTTCTTTCTTTTAGGTAACACAGTAAAACAAAAATGTTACCTTCACTTTTTATTTGTAATATTTAAAAAATAATTTTCACTGCCATTACCTTTCACGCCAGACTGATACTTTGCATTTTGCTTAGTCTTTTGCTTTGAGAGTGAAATGTTTGTGAACTTTTGTTTCTGTATTTTAATCCTCTTTAAAGAAAAATATATCAAAATCTTATGAGATAATTTACTCTTAATTATTATGTTAAGGATAGTTAAAATACAAATGTTAAGATAATAGTTACTTTATTGATAAATTTTTAAACTAACTCAAGTCTCTGATGGTGGACACTAAGCTCAGTATTGAGTCATATCCTATTCATAGAATTCATATTATAATCAATTACAAATACATAATTAGCATTTTAATTTCTCTAGGGAGATAACTATTATAATGATCAATGTTAGTATGTATTCTTATCCAGCATTATTATTATCACTATAATTAAATTGAAAATTACTTCATTTTCTGAGGTAGAACATTTCAATGCTATTGTGCTAACAAAAATTTGATAAGAATCATATAAATAGTTTTTTTGGTGGGAGGGACTTAGGGTTTGTTTTTTTTTATTTAGTATGCAGGAAGTTTTTTAATTATTAAAACTCTTTCATAAAATAATCAATTTCAAACAAGATTAATTCAATCAGTATATTTATTTGGTAAGAGTCTATAATATACCAGAAATTTTTTGAACAATTGAACCATTTTTTGTTTTTGATGTTGATAATACATTTTGACTGTTCCATTCTATGGTCCTCCTCAGGTGTAATGTCTGGATGGAAATTTAAGGTCTCTCTTTCCAGGAGAGTAAAAGGGTAGCAAACAAAAATTCAGGCAAGTAATAATTTGAATTTTATGTAGTTTTCTTTGTTTAATACGTCTTCATTCATTCAACTAAGATCTGAGAGCATCCCTATGTGATGTGCTGGAACAAGCTGCATACATAACTGAAGAAATGGAATGGCTGAGATCATGAGCATTGCTTGGATTTTTTAAAATTACTATTTTACTTTACTATATTTCCATCCAGACATTACACCTTGGGAGGATTGTAGAACAAAACCATCAAAACATCAAGATGTTCAATTGTCCAAAGAAATTTCAGTAAGTGAAATATCAGATTAATTCAATATATTGAGATATTGTTATATAATTTGCTCATGATAAAACTGGTTCAGTATTTTTAAAATTCATCATCTTAAGTTGAAATCCTGTGATTATGATTGTGAAATTAGATTAGAAGTTTCAGTTTTTATCCTTCCTATGATCTCTTCATATATATTGATATATATTAAAAAAAAGCAAACTGATTTGGGCATATTTGAATGAAAACTAACTTGTAATCTGAAATATCATCAATGTGATATTATCATCTTATGATGGTTTATTAGATATTTTTTGCATCTCTTCTAATGAAAATAAAAAGTTATAAATTAATTATGTTTTAATGTGATGTAGTTTATTAAAATCAAATTCAGTTTGATAATTACGAGTTATGCATTGTCTCAGAATGTTGAAATATTATTTCCTACTTAATTGCTTAGTGTCAAATAAATTAACATTGAAGAAAATGTTAAATTTCATCTTGGACAAAAATCTTATTCTCTTGGTGATGATGTGTGAAAATAATTTCTGTCTGGTGTAAATAATTATTCATGCTTTCTTTATTAAAATAAATATCATCAAATACTTGAAAACTTATAATTGTAGCTGGTATCAATTTCCCTTATGTTATCTGAAAGAAAGTGTGATACTGAAAGGTATTATAAATAAAATAGGAATAATCTCTATATGATAATTACTGATGGGTGTTTGTTTGTTTTCTGTCATAGTTCGTTAAAAATGTTCTGGTTGTCATATAAAGGTAATGGAACGTATGGCAAGATTATGGGTGAGAAAAGTTTGCAATGAGCTCCAAGTTATGCTTAAAGAACTTCAATGAGAACTAGGAGTAAGTGGAGTAAAAGTGAGCACAGATACAATTAGTCGTTCACTAGATCGATATGACATCTTTTCGAGGACTCCAAGGAAAAAAACCAACATAAGTGAAAACACGTTCTTGTTAGACTGGATTTTGGAAATGAGCATTGTATCAAATCTGCAACATTTTGGGAAAATGTACTTTGTTGCTTTAGTGCTCTAGGTGTAGGGAACATTGAAATAATAGAAGGGAGGATGAATTGAGTATATTATAGGAATATTTTGTAGAGAAATTTACGTCAGAGTGCACATTTACTGGGCTTGAAACCAGGTTGAGTCTTTCAACAAGACAACGCTTCTAAACATACTGCAAAGATTACAAAATCATGTTTAAGTTCAAATAGAATAGATGTTCTAACATGGCCAAGTCAATCTCCAGATCTCAACTCAATTGAAAATTTATGGAGAAAGCTGAAACTGAGAATTCAAAGAAGGAACCTGGAAAACCTGCATGAACTAAAGAAATTTTGTCACAGAGAATGGAAAAATATTAGTCAAGAAACGTGCAAGAAATTCATGGGGGGGGACAACTCTAAACACCTACATGCTGTAATTAGCAATAATGGTTACGCTATGAAATATTAAGAGATTTAATAAATGTATAGTACACTTTTGTGTTATTAAATAGTTTTTTGGGGGGGGGATATTTTTACTGATTTTTTTAAATCTGATTATTTGACTAATATACATATGTATTATTAGTAGTAAAAGTTTCATTAATCTAACAGTATTAGAAATAGCTGAAAAATATTTTTATTGATGTTTTGTAAACTTTTGTGTGCTATTGTACCAATACAGCTTTCTTATATAATAATCAATGTATACCAGACAAAAAGTGCCAACATAAAGTGTTAGAAAGAAAATGAGTTGGAAAATAGGAAAATATGATAAGGATCCTTTTAATTTATCTATGTTTATTAATAGTTAACTTTTATAGAATAAATTGATAAATTTTAATATTGGTTAAAATATTTTTTGTTTTTGAACATGATAGATAAGAATGCTTAGAAACTTAAGCCCCTTGGCTCTCAAATAATCTTTACTTCACAAAATTCACATTCAAAGATTTTTATTAGTATATGATGTGATCTTCCTGAGCCCCAAAATATTGGATTTATCATAAAATAACACAGTCTGAAATATTGAGCTTATTATAATATTGGACTTGTGTGTTCAAAGGGTTAAAATATTTAAAGCAGAAAATTCATATTTATATAATAATCAAATTACCAATAAGTGCATTTTAATTTATCCTTTCATTATTTGAAAACCATAAAAGTTTGATTGTCTTGAATTTTTTCTTAGAGAAACATTTAAAGCTGCACAGGATATGTAAATTTTTTTTTCTTTAAGTGTTAAGCTTTTTCTGTATTGCTCCTATATAACTCAATTCATTTTCACCTTTTTCTGCAGGATTTTAGAAACACTTCAGTAATTTATAGGTACTGAATTATTAAATATTTTCTATTCAAAATTCCTATGTATTTTCATCTGAAAAGTCTGGGTGGTGGATACATGTCTTCATTTTAATTTCATATTAAATTTTAAAATAGAATACTATTTTAGAATTAAACAGTTAACCAATTAATCATTTCTATATATTCAGCTGTACTGGGTTAAAGATTTTTAACTGCATAAATTTTATTTAATTAGGATAGCAATAAAGTTTGAAAATGGTACATCAGTTTGATTATTGTTTTTGATCTCCATATTTTGCTTTTTCTTCCTCCAGCTTACTTCATTCTTTTTCTCTCTTTGCCTCATGCTTCTGCAATCTTGTATTAGGTATCCTCCCAACTATTTTCTGCATTGTCAGTCTGCCAGCTACCAGTGTTTTGCTATGACTTTTCTGATAAACTTATTTGCTTTTTTTCATCAATCAAGGCCCTTGCTTCCTATTTATATCAAAGATATGACTTTTCTTTTTCTATTTTACAAATGTCTGTATACACTTTATAGACTTTCCAAAACTTTTTCACTTGATAACAAAAAAAAATGTATTGCTTTATGTATTCTTTATTACTTTATGCCTAAGAAACATACTTCCCAAAATATTTTATTTCAAGTGCTGAAACTGCATTTCTTAGAAATGTAGTGGCATCATTAGCAAAAGCCTTATTGATTTTGTTTTATTTGTAAGGTATATGATGGTAAATTACTCTTCGAAGGAGCAATCATACACTAATATTCATCATTATATCATCAACTATATTTTGAGAAAAATACCCAATGCTATATATGTTCAATCAGATATAAAATCTTAGATAAAAATCATTATCAAAGTGCTGTTTCACTAAATTCTGAGTTCCCCTCTCCAAGGGCTTCTTTTTTTTTTTTTTTTTTTTTTTAGGAATCTATTAAATATAGATATATTGCAAAATTTCTTTTGGTAATCTATTAATTAGATCAAAATTAGATTTTTCATGGAAAACTCTCCACTTATATCATAAATTATCATTTTTTTTTTTTTTTAATATATATCTGAAATTTTGAAGTTATTGAAAAAATATCCTGCTATATTTCTTTTTAAATTTTGCACTGAGAGAGTCTAAGTTTTATAATATGAATCTCTTTAAGTTTTGTAATATGAACTTATTACAAATTCTTGGATTATGATCTAAAGTCTATAAAATCTTTAGAAATATAATTTTTTTTTATTGTAACTTTATACCATCTTTTCAAGAAAGAATAGCTCAATGTTCATTAGAAATATATCTCTGTCCAAAACCAATATTCAATGATTATACATATTTATCTAAGAAAACAAAGACCTACTGATTTTCATCATTAAGGGTTTTCAGACTATTGTCTTCATCTTTATTGTTATTTCCACAATGTTTCAGCCAATATGTCCTCTGGCCTTCTTCAGGTGTTTGTCAAACTCAGGAACCTTCATGGAACTTCGAACTACGTCCTTTATTGAATCCATAACCGGGTACAAGTGTTAATGGAATCAGAACAGGCGACCCCCGTGGATTCAATAAAGGACGTAGTTTGAAGTTCTATGAAGGTTCCCGAGTTTGACAAACACTTGAAGAAGGCCAGGGGACATATCGGCCGATATGATTGTCTTCTTAGTAGCTCAGGGAACCAACGCCTATAACTGTTACGCCATGTGTCCTGCTGGACAATTCAGAGTGAATTTTTGGGTATTATAAACTTAATGTTCTTACTATAGCTAGAATTACTACTATTATGTATGATGATTTTTTTACCTGTGCTCATATTCAGATTTCAGGGGGTTTTTTTATCATCTAGCCTTCTTGATTATCGGTTCCCATATTGTATTCAACTCTATACTTGGTCTACTCAGCAGGTCATTGTAGCCTAACATATGTGCTGATTCCTTAAGGCGTCTAATCCTCCAATGTTCAGCCCTATCAATTATTTCAACTTTGTCCCATAAGGGGAGATGATTTCCATTTTTCTTCCATATATGGTCCGCCATACCCGACTTTTCAATCTGCCCTCGTACTATTGCTTTCCGATGTTCTTCTAGCCTTACTTTTAGTGGCCAACCTGTCTCACCTTTGTATATTTTATCACAACTGCAAGGGATGGAGTAAACAGAGTTCTTGGTCATGTTGAATTCCGTTGGTGGTTTGACCCGGAAGAGATACCTCCGGAGAGTTGAACCGCTTGTGAATACTGTCCTAATGTCATATGGACTACATATCTTTTTGATCCTTTCGGCTAATTGTTTGACATAGGGCAGACATACCGTGGTGAGTTTTCGGGTATTATCCTCCACCCTCCTATCTAGGTTTCTTGGAGCCGATGTTATGCTCTCTGGGTAGTTGTTACGATGGAGGTTGTGTCTCAGACAAATCATCATACATAATAGTAGTAATTCTAGCTATAGTAAGAACATTAAGTTTATAATACCCAAAAATTCACTCTGAATTGTCCAGCAGGACACATGGCGTAACGGTTATAGGCGTTAGTTCCCTGAGCTACTAAGAAGACAATCATCTGAAGGTTGCATGTTCAATCCTCACTACAGGCGAGTAATATACAGGAATACTTAACACTTGTACCCGGTCATGGCAAACGGAATCAGAACAGGCGACCCCCGAAGTTTCAAAGTTCCGTGAAGGTTCCCGAGTTCGACAAACACCTGAAGAAGGCCGGAGGACATATCGGCCAAAACGTTGTGGAAATAACAATAAAGATGAAGACAATAGTCCGAAAAACCTTAATGATGAAAATCACCAAGCTTCGTCTCAGAAATTTAGACAACTAAAGACCTACTGCTTTATCTTGATCCTAGTTATTAAAAGTATAGCTCAATTATTTCATTATAACTTGTTTAGAGTTTGAGATCATGAACCATGTAAATTGTACTTACCACTGTCACCTATAACGTCTTGTTGTCTTTAATTGACTCTTACTCTGTCTGATTTTCTTTATTCTTCATGAATAGCATTTTTTCATTGTTTATTTCTGTATGTGTTTTTTCTTTAGAGCTTTCCTAAATTTTGCTTTTGTTTGTTGTGTTTTCGTCTAAATAAGATTAAAAAAAATTTTATTGTGATTTATATTCTCTTTTTATTTTTGTTTTTTTTATTATAGAGAAAGTCATTGTGAAATTGAAAGACGTCGCCGTAACAAGATGACTGCCTATATAAATGAGCTGTGTGACATGGTTCCAACATGTAGCACACTGGCTCGCAAACCTGACAAACTGACAATACTGAGGATGGCAGTGTCACACATGAAGACATTAAGAGGTTTGTTTTCTATCATATTTTTATATGATCATATGTTATGAATGTTTATTGTTTGCTGAAAGGATTAATACTTGCAGGAGAGTTGTCATGGTGAAATGGCTAAACTTGCTGGACTGAAGTAAGCTAGTTTGAACTCCAGTCACATTGTTCACTTTTGGACTAATACCCTTGAGAAAAGTATGAGCCCCCTTATCCCTCTCCCAGCTATGGGTTAAATAGTATACCTACTGTTTTTCTACAAAGATGGCTTTGGCATTGAATAACTCACAATGGTTGATATGCCATTAAAACAAAGAAACCAAGATTGATACAAGCTGAAAACTTGCCCTAAGCTAATAATACCAAACTATATTTTTGTGAAAACTTACATGTTTATAGATATCAAGAAGTTTATAGCCCCATGGTGGCCAGTGATTGTGTTACAAATGTAAACCCATGGATGCGTTTCTTTTAATCTTGTTTTTTCAATAATCACAAAATAAAGTCATAATTATGGTTTCTAGCTTGAAAATTTTCAGCTGTATACTTTATGCAGTTAAACAAAAGGATAAAGATTCAGTTTAGCTAACCTGTTGGACATAAAATAAGAGCTCACTGTAATTCAAGCTCCTAATTAAAAGCTTTGTTTTGTAATTTTAAAAGACTAATACGTTAAAACATGCTTTGAAGTCCCTTTAGTAATCACAGAAAATTTGGTAGCCATAGCTGTAGCCATTTTTGACTTATGCAATTAGAAATGTACAAAAAAGACATTTGGTGAAATTAGTAAGATTTCTAATAAAATTAGGGTTCTAGCATAATCAAGTTTTGGTGGGATTTTCTTGCAATATGGAGACATTTGAGTCATAACAGCATCTGCATAAATTATCTCCAGATAATAATAATCATTAAAAAAAAAATTTGCCATTCAGCTGAGATCCTGCAAGTGAAATTTTGGCTCATTTCTATGTAACTGTTGGTTTTTGGATTTTTTTTTTTTTGTGAAACACAAGATTGTGCAAGTATTGTGCCTTCTGTTTTTATTTTCTTTCATTGGATTATTTCTTGTTTACTTAGCTAAAAATTCAAATTTGAGGTTGTGAAGGACACAAAAGAAATATGGTGGCAAAGTTTCATTTCATATCAAGAGGAGATTTAGAGATGCTTCCAACAATGGAAAACTCACTGAAATAAATGCCAAGAGAACTATTCTAAAGAAAAGTAATGTTTCATTCATTGTTTGTTTTTCTTTTGGTAAATACAGCTTCAATCTTGATAATTTTTTGATCTACTTCATATATTGTTACAATTGTACTTTGTCTTGTATAAGAAAATAAGCATTCTAATGCTTTTGATAACTTATCATCTAATCTCCTATAAAACACCATATGTATTTGTATGTTTTTCCTGTAATACTTTAAAGGGGATAACTATTAAATATCATACTACTCCAACAGGCTACTGGGTTATCTATATATTGATACTGGTGTAACTATATTTCACCTTCATCCTTAGGATTTAGCATGTATCATACTTAAGCGTTAAGGATATATAGACTAAGCTAAATGAAACCAACCCTCATAGCCATGCACGATGCTTTTACTACATAGGTTAGCAATTGATTCAGGTTGCAAAATTGATTCTTAGCACATCTGCTCTCCCTATGATGATGTCACCATGTTAGCTGTTTCAGCCAACCATTCATTACCATGCTCTCTCATTTTCACTGACTCTAGTGATATTAACATTCCTTTCAAGTAACAGAAATTGCAATTTTCCTTGAAATTAGCTTACACCATGACAAAGCTCAAGGACAAATGTTTGATAGCATTGGAATTTACTTAACACAATATATCTTCAGCTATTGATGAAACTATATTGTGTTTGCAAGAGCTTCAGTACTTAAAGGTGGTGTCCTAGTGGTGTAATGGCTAAAGCGCTAGACTGCAGGAGCGTAGTAAGCGAGTTCAAACTCCAGTTGCACTATTATGATCATTTTCGGACAAATACCTTTGGGAAAGGTATGAACCTCCTTATCCTCCCAGCTATGGCTTGAATAGCATCACTGCTATTAAATAACCCACAATGGTTGATATGCCATTAAACAAAGAAACCAAACTAAATAAGTACTTAAAGTGAATGTTGCTTAATCCAATATTGAAGAAATCAAGACTGTTAAAGAGGAATTATTTTTATAAAAAAATATTATGAATGTTTAAGTTGTTGAAATATTCTTTTCATTAGTTTAGTTTATCAGTTTAATTTGGTCAAT
>CAUZXS010001793.1:0-5000 GCA_963585895.1 Sepioteuthis lessoniana
GAGAAAGCATTGATGAACAAGATTGTGTATGTGTATGCATTTCTTTCTCACTACATATATATATATATATATATATATATATATATATATATATATATATGTGTGGGGGGGGGGGTAGAAATTGTAGATTTTGGTACATCTGGCAAGGTGAAAAAAATAAGAGGAAAAGTGGGTAAATCAAAACTGACGACGGATTCAGTAATCTTTCGATCTTTTTTTGAAACAGAAATTCATCAGAATATATATATATATATATATATATATATATATATATATATATATATATATATATATATATTGAGTGAGAGAGAGAGAGAGAGAGGAAGAAAAGCGTTTGTATACACTACCCATAACGACTCCCCTTATATATATATATATATATATATATATATATATATTCATGTTTATATGTACATTTGAAATATATATGAGTTAGGAGTAACAGAAAAAACGAATTCTCTATCTGAATAATTGTGTTTCGGACGAATGTTCAATTAAAGGCGTTAAAATAAGATAAAAAAAAACATTGGTTATCGTTTTATTATATTTTTCCTTGCGAGTTATTCATGCCAGTTTTAAGTCGTTGTTCTTCGATGGAGTTTGAGTCAAAACAAGTCTACTCAGATCTGTAGGAAGCGTCAAAGTATTCTAGCCAATTTTAACAAGTTGGGGTTAGAATCCGTCTCCGTTAATCCTCTGATCTCTAATTTACATTGTTTATTTCAATCATACATCTTAGATGCAACAAGAGGTCTTCAATGATGCGCTGTCTTCATTGCCGATTTCGGGTTATTTCTGCATCATATCGGCTCCGACAGTAACCCCGGCATAACTGAAAGAGCCAAGCCACCACCGTGATCGCGACGTGCTACGCTCGTGCCTCTACCAAAGCAAAGAAAAAATAATAAAGGCCGGACTTCGGCCGTTCTTATAGACACCTGTCTTTTAGTAAACAGCCAATGAAAACAGGGCATTGCACACTCCTCTGCTATATAATACCATCTTTATCTCAACCGGTTTCACCCGGCTACTTCCGGAATCGGTACCGAGGTAAGACGTTATTTTAATACTCACCCGTGTCCTTGATTTACACTATCATGATTTACATTATCATTATTAATATTTTACTTCTTTCGAATTTACTCACTAGCTTTTGCTGGTGGTCTCCCACAGGAATTTGATGACCGCATGACTCTTCATGTCTTCAAGATTCTTCCCAGGGTTCTTGCCGATTTTGATATTGCTGCAGTCTGAATGGACTTAATTTTTCCTCTGATTTCTTATTTTCCATTCTTTCTTCTAAGACTTTTGGGACCGTTCCAAGTGCATGAACTTCATTTTGTAACGCCTTTTCTTTTATGCCCCGCTTCTTTATTAGTTCTCTAGCAAGGTTCAAGTACTTGTCTCGTTTTTTCGTTTTCTTTGATCTTTACTTTCAGGTCCGCCGGTACGCTAAATCCACTCTACAGCAGGTTCTCTTTTTTTGGTAATTATGACTAGGTCTCGTCCCCTGGCAAGAATTTGGTGATCCGTTTGTATCTGAAAACCCCTAAGAATGTTATGCGTCTCATACTTCAAGACGGATTCTGGTTTATGTATATACCAATCGGTATTTTGCTCGCATTTAATTTCCTTGAATAATTCCCAATGGATAATCTTCCCCGAAAACTTGTGTCTTGTCTTATATTCCCTTTGAGCTAGTTTGCTGATTTACGTCTTATGTGATTAATTGACTTATCCCCAAAATTGCATAACCTAATCTGTTGCCTATTATCTGTTTTTGCTTTAGCATAATTCTTCCGTAATCGGCCGTTTTGTGCCGCTATGAAAAGAGATTCAGATTCTCTCTAAAGATTTCCTTTCCTTAGCCATGTCCTGGACTTCTCGTGTGAGATTTAGCCAGTTTGTCATTTGAGATATTCATATATTTGTTTTTCTTCTCATTTCAATTTCCTAGTTCCATATAGTTTATTGTTGCTATCTCCCGAGAGTAACGTCATCGACTTTCTTATTCTTTGGTCCATTTGTCAGTCTTCCAGTGTTTTCTATTTTAAGAAAGTTCCAAAGTATCTTACCAGACAGAGTTCGTCTAAGAGTTCGTCCGTTTGATGATATTTTAGTAGCAGAGTTTTGTTTAGAGTATTCTCGTTCTTCTGAAATACTCTTTTCTTGTTTGTTCCTTTCTGCTTGTTTGATGGCGTCTTCTTCCTCTATTCCCTCGTATTTATTAGCTTCTGTTCTAATTATTTCTTGATCTGGCAGTTCTATTCCTTTCCAAATCCGGTTCCTATATTCAGGCTGTATATTTTTTATAGTTCACATCAGAATTTCCAGTTTTTTAATCTTTTGTAAAAAGCTAGACGTCGTCCATTTACATTTAGTAATTAATCTTTTCTTGCGATTTCGTAAGTATATAACTCCTTGTTAATTTCCAAATTATGTGAATGAAAGGCGTCATTTTTAAAACAAATAGTAATACTGAAAGCGCATCTCTCTGGACTTTCATCTTAAAGTTTTCTTCCTGCCAATTCCACTTTCCAATCTATCATAGCTTCCGTGTCGAATTTTATGACTTTAATGACATAATTTGTACATTTTTAGACTGTCTACAACCCAGCTTTGTGGGACAATATTTAAGTCTATAAACGCGATAGACACATTTTTAAAACTTTTTTCTCTCCTTGAAGATGTGTTGATCAATGTACACTATATCACCTGTTTCTCTTGTTCACTTGTATCATGTTTCCTGTTCTCTGGGAAACAGTCTGCGGCTTACTAATCTGTGAAGGGAGGGATTCCAAATCTTGGGTAGCAAAGTTATCAGTCAATAAGTGGTTAGGATGATTCCTTTTCTAGGGTCTTTGTTACCAGGGAAGTCTTCCCTTATTTATCTATTTGGATATATTCGCTTCTTCTAGATATTTACTCAGTTCAAGAATCAGTCTGGCATGAATACACGTAAATTGTTTAAATCTAAAACTATGTATGCCATCATAGTCTAGCTTTATGCAGTACGGTACTTTTGCAGTCTTGCTCAGAGCAATTCCATGTGTATTTTGGTTAAAGCGCCTTCTTCGAGTTATTGGAATTCTTCTTCCATGTTATTTATCCATTCAGCTTTTCTGTGATGTTCTTTTTTTAAAATATCTTTCTCCAGAATTGTTTGTTCGCCAATGGCCCGGGAGACCTGGGTTCAATCCCAGGTCGAGTCATACCAAAGACTCAAAAATGGTACTTGATGCCTCCTTGCTTAACACTCAGCATTATAAGGTACGGATCAAGGGTAAAGTAGAGCAATCTAGGGAAAGGATTAGCGCCCTCCCCTACACATTGGTGTAGAAGCTATCGAAAAGGGAGCTTTCGGGTTACCCTCGACTATGGTCGCCAACTTTTACTTTACTTACTTACATTTTCCTCCTACTTGTTGGTAGAATTTTCTTTTTTTTATTTTTGAATATCCTCTTTTATTTATACTGACTCGGTATATTTGAAATCTCCCTTCTTTCACTAATATATCTTGATCTATCCCTTCAAGTGGCGTTGTTAGACTTGTCTGTTGTGTTTTGGTCTTTATATCCTGACATATCCTTCTGGTTTTTTCTTCTTTAGCATTTTTGCTTGATCCCGTAATTTCTTTATCTGTCCTTCAAACTTAATTTCACATACACGATTTGTATTGGGGGCGGGTTAATTTAGGGAACATTGATTTTATGATAGACTAATTGCGCTCTTGCTTAAATTAGCTCGTTGAGTCCAGTGATATTGCTTCTTGGGATATTTGTTAAAGTTTTCGGGTTCGGACTTAACTTTTTTTTCAGTTTTGGTTCCCAAGGAATGTAATAAATACTTTTGGGTTATGATTTTCGTTCTAAACTCAACATATTTTTTCTTCTTGCGTTAACATTAGTTTTTGGGTGCTGCTGTTTATGGTGTTTCAGTTTTCTATATTTTGTATTTTCATTCAATTTTTGACCTTTTGTTTTTCAGTATTTAGTGTTTCGATTTGACTTTGGAGATCTTGTTCGAATCTTTCCTTATTTATTTGTTTATATGTTTCTAGTATCTCATGGTCAGAAAACCAACCCTTCTTTAGTATCATTCGAACTTGGTCAGGAGGTCTTTGATTTAGTTTAAATCTTACGGATTCTGTCCAAATTTCTATCATTCTTTTTCTCTGCTATATTTATGCAGGATTCCTCTTAACATAGCAATAAAGGACATATTTATTGTCTTCTCTGATCCATTTTTTTCTGTTGGTATTTCCGAGTTGTGTCGTTCTTTTGGTCATTATGTACCTGAAATTAAAACAACCGAAATTCGCAGATCCTCCATTTTGTCTCTCAAAGGAGCTCATGCCAATCATGTCTAGGAGTTTGAGCGACTGCAAGTCACCTCAAGACTCCAGGACTTTTCTGGGTATTGTGGTCGATATTAATAATACTGTAGTCTTGATGATCCCCACTTGCTTTTTTTATTTCCAAGAGTCCTCCAATAGTTTTACCAAGCCTTTAGTGGTTGTTTCAAGTTTTCTAGCCAGATCTAGATATTTATGTCTCTCCTCACTTTCTTTTAATTTTATTTTGTTTTCTGCCGGAACGGCAAAGTCCACTATTCACAGGTTCTCTTTTGTTGTTGACTATTACTAGGTCTGATCGTCTGGCCGAGTTTACGGGATCTATTTGTACATAAAAATACCTGAGAAGCTCATGAGTCTCATTCTCTGGACAGATTAGATTTTTACTGGAGCCTAAGTAACAGAAAACTTCATCAGGTCTCCAGGACACTTCTCAGTTTTCTGGCCAATTTCGGCAACGCTGATGGTGTAATGGGCCCAATTTTTTCTGCCGATTTCTTATTCCTCCTGTCATTATTGAGCACTCTATATAAAGACAACTAGGAATAAGATGCTCAATGAAAGAACACCCTGATGCGCGAATATATCTATATCTATATATGTCTATCAATTTATATATATATATATATATATATATATATATATA